>WTSP01005214.1:107500-175595 GCA_025331215.1 Actenoides lindsayi
CTATAAAACATAGTAGTTTGAATCAGGATTACTCAAGCATCCTTTCTGTTGACATTTCCTATCTGTGAATGTTTGACTTCTGTAATTCTTTACAGGAGATCTTTAGTTCTTAGTGTAGACACAGAAATAGAAATCCTTGTTGAGAGTGCAATTTGCATGTATATAACTGTGTAACATTAATCTAAGTCTTTCACCAATTCCAGGTCAGCTGGATTCAGTAAACCTTACTATAACCTCCTATGAGAGTTCCCAGGAAACCAATCCTATGGTCAAAGATGGCTATTAAACTACATAGGTCTTACATTTTATTTATAAATACATATATATGCATATAGCATATATATATTTAAAAATTATATATATATATATAAGAAAATCGGATTCTTTTTCTAGAATGTCAGAAGTGGAAGACAATACCTGCATTGTGGTAAAGTGCTGAACTGGAGCTAAGTGGATATCCTGCAGTGCAGGATTTGGGTTGTGGATTCTATAGAATAAGCAGAGCTGTTCTCTGATAATGGTGGAACTATGCTGAGTATGTAGAAATAATTATAAAATAGCATTGCTATCACATATGTAATGTATTCACTTATAGTCTATTCACAGCTATAATTCATTAATTTTGTAAGCTTTCAACCTATGCATTTTTGTTAAGATTTCTGCATTCATACTTTTTAATTGTTTTCTTTAAACAAAGACATAAAAATATTTATTTCTCTCAGAAGTCAGTGAGAAGAGCTCACAGAGCTCTTCTGAAGAAGAAAAATAATAAAAGTAAAAAGAAAAATAATACAATAAAATTTTTCATGTGTGACTTTCCAAAAGGACCGCAAAGAAGGCTTTATTCACACTGTAAGGCAAAGAGATGTAAATTGTTTGTAATATTGCAGTAATGTATAGTTGTCACAGAAGCTGCTTCTTATCTGCAATAAATCCATCAAAAATGTACTTAGATTCTACTGCATGGAAACCCCTTTGAGCAGGTGGAAGAACTCCCAGAAGCCCCTGGCTAGTTACACTGCCAGTAAGGAAGGCCTTTTTCCCGTGCACGCTCATGTCCTGCGTGGGAATGTTCTTGCGCTTGCAGCGGAACGCACGTTGAGTTGAGGAGTTCTCGTGCCTGCTACTTGAACAGTTCCTCAAATTTCTTTCTTTATACCAATAGCCAGCTTAGATCTTTCTTGTCATCACTAGACTGAAATTACTTTTCTCATCATCATTGTGTTGTTTCGTTGTTTGTTTATTTTTAAGTAACAGCTTGTGACTTCTCATTGCCATTCTGTGTCTTGAGTACACATTCTTCACATGCCGCACATAAGAGCAGCGTGCAATTGAACTGGAAGTTTTTGCCCCTTTGGAACTTTTGCCTTAGAGACATCCTCTATAATTTTGCCTTTTCTCCTTCAATTAACATTTCCTCCTATTCATCCACAGTCCTCTATGTCAGTGAATACAAAATACTTCCCATACTGGATTCATGTGACTCTTCCTTTAAATTGGTTACCTGTGCTACAGAAAGGTCAGTGATCCCTGGTGCCAGGAATGGCTGCGTTAGCAGAGTCTTGCATCCAGGCAGCAGGAGTCTGCTAAGGCTGCTGTATTATTTTGGGAATCTAAGTTAAGGTGTTTGGGCAGGATTGTACCATATAGATAGAGCAAGTCATGTAGGAGCAGTTCAGGGATCTTTTAACACAGGCTGTGTTCCTTCTTCAAGGGTTGTCCTGCAGTAAGGTGACTAATTATAATTTTTAAAAGGTATACCAAGGGATACCAAGAATCTTTAATTCTTTCACCCCCTCCTGCAGCTGTAGGTCACATATAATGAAGATGTGCTATTGAGTGTTTTGCAGAGAACACTGTTTCAGTTCAGAGTCCCAAACCAGAAGTAATGGAACTTATATTCTGTACTTCTGGTGGAGTGATGGAAATTAGTACGTTCCCTGTGTTGGGATTGAAATGAGGAACGTGGGGAAGACCTTATGTCTCAGGGGATAAAAGTGGCATCATGAAATTTTTTGCCAGGATGACTTTTGGTCCTGTCTTCTCTGAATTCGAACATCTGACCTATCTGTTACAGAAATGCTGGTTTGTGCTCAGGACCACTCCAGGTGAAGAACAGATGTCGGAATTTGAATTCTGTGAATCAACAGTGACTTCAGTGTTTTAAGGCTGTGTAATCTAAGCTCCAAGTTGTGATAATCAGACATGAGGTGAAGCTTGGACAAACTACTAGAATGTCTGGTGTACAGTAGAGCAAAATGCAGGAATCCCAAAGAGAGCACCAGCTGTGATAATTGTATAGCCAGGAGCAATTATAGCCATGTCCGGGTGACAGAAGTCTGAGTCAATTAGCTTTAGTGAGCTGCGAGGTGTGTTGGTTCAGTCATAATTCTGTGCCAGCAGCTCAACAGCTTTGGGAATTGGGGTAGGCATCTCTACACAATGCCCTGTTGTACCATGTAGATGTACTAACTCCAGGCCATGTTGCCTCCAAAGTATTTTTGGTGCACTCTGTTCAAAGTACCCACAGGTATGTCACATGTGACTACTGGGGTAACTGAAATCAGCTCTTGTTACGGGCCATGTGCAAAGGACTGCTGCTTGTTAAATATGTCTTCCCAGGCACTGTCAGTAATGTAAATACTTATGATATGACTGTCCACAGTCTAAGAGCTGACCAGGTCATGTTATTTAGTTGTTTGCTGGCTTGTGTTGTCATTTGCTCTCATTCTTTGTGGAGGTGAAATGGAATCTGCCAAGTACAGCTGTTGATCTGTCAGTTAGCTGAGTAAGAACCCACATTGTCCTCATATAATGTAGATGCTTATTCAGAAACATTTCCAGACTCTGCTGCAGTCTGTGATGTTCATAATGGCATTAGATATGTAAAAAATCAAAGGTTTTAACAGTTTGACTGAATAATGTGGTTTAAGTCTCCTAAATCACATCTGTGGGACAACTGAGATTATTTCTTTGTCAGTAGCGCCAGACTTGGTGTAGTGGTCTGGATTGCATGAGAGGTTTCTTGTCTTTGGCTGACTTTTTCAAAAATCCCTGCTGATGTGTTCATGAAGCCCGTGTTTTAGATACTGAAAAAGAGAGGGATTTTTAGAAAATGCCTTCTTAAAAATAAGCATTTGGTTTACCTCTGTATTTCTACTTTGAACTAATTCAGCTGCATCAGCATGGTTCTTGTCCCTTCCTCACTGTATCTTTTAGCTCTGCTTTTTTAAAGTAGTTTTGGTCTGCTTTGCTGACATGTAGCTTCTTGGGGTTGAATATTGATTATTCTTTTCATTTTTTACCCCTGGTATATTCCCCATCAGGTATCTCAAGGTTGTTTTCTGATTTAGCTGCTCTGTTTTGAGGCTCGTGCCCTCATCATCATTACAGTATCCCTCCTGCCTGAGAAAAGAGAGGAATCAGGTGCAAGGAACACAGAGGGGTTCTTTACTGGAACGGTGTATGCAGAGGCATCTGCCTTTCCATCTTTTAGACAGAAAAAGAAGGCCTATGTTGCACAGTGTTTCCACCAGCGTATACTTAGGCTTGGCCCTTACCAAACAGGTATACTGACTAAATTTCAGCCACCTTTCCTGTTACTGATAAAAAGCTTCCAGTTACTGTAACTTGTATGTTTTGTTGCTATTCATATATGGCTCTTTTCTTCCTAAATGCTGTAGACCACCTATTTCCTTGATGTCTGAGGTATTAATTGACCCTACTTATGATTTTACACAATTTCTTTGGGTTTTGTTTTCACTTTTCTCTCCCTCTGTATTGTGTGGTCTTGCCCCTCTTTCTCTTCATGGAAACCAAACTAATGGGAACTTTGTCTAGGAAACTGCCTCAGAAACACCTTCTTTCTCTCACCAGGTCTGTCTTCAAGACCCTACAGTATACTTCTCAGCTTTGCTCTTCTTTTGTTTGTCAACTCTTTTTATCTCAAAGAAAAAACTTTTATGTTTTTTAAGGTAGCATTTTTGATGTTTTGCTCTGAAGTTGTAAAATTGCCCTGTTTAATATTTATAGGTTCATGAATTAATTAGTTGGGAAAGGCTGTAAAAGGATTATTGCACTTATTCGGAAGAGGAGAAACACTAGATTCTGCCCTCACAAGGATGTGTTTTGTTTACGTGTATCCTTGCCACCAAGCATGATGGTTTGAGTTTGACACCATGTATTGTGCATCACAAGGATTCTGGCTTCTCCTGTGTGAAATGAACTTAGATTTTTTATTTTTATTTTTATGCAGAATGAGAAACATTTTCAGTCTCAAAGTATGTAATCTTCACTGCATCACTATTGATGGGTCTTGTCAAGTTTTAGCCTCAACTCCATTACTGCCCGCACAGAAAAGCTGTGATCTCATTTTTTGAACATGACTGAATTTGGGGTTAGGGTACCCAATGGGATATGCGGCTTGGTTCCAAGTTAACTCAAGTGGAAAGCTGAGTTGCCATTTTGGTGTGAAATCCTCTTATCATTTAATTTGCAGCTTAGGAAATACAGCCAGATTTTAATCTAATACATTATTAGTTCAATATACCTGTACAATAAAGTAAACAAATAACAGTTCTGCACGTGCTCTGTCCCCCTCTAAAATGTGGGAGTGGGAGGAGGGCTGGGGTATTGTAGCTGTCAGAAGCTCCACATATCTGACATGAGCTGCAAATAGAATGAGGCAAGTTATGCGGCGTGTGAGGTGCTAAGAACCTGCAGTTCCACTTCCTTGGAGTTCATGTTTTGGGGTTTTTTTTCTCTTGAATATCAGTGCTACATAATTTTGCAGCTATCAGGCAAAATGAATGTGTCTCCAGCTGAGATTCAAGCACTCTGTAGATTTATTTTTTTTTCCCCACTTGGAATATTATCATCAATTTCCTCATCTGTAAAATAGCTTGTATACTTAAAAGGCATGTTATGAACATTAATGTTTGTATGTTATGCAAATGTAAACTCTTCAGTTTATTTATGGATATAAATTTAACATACATATTCTTCTGGGCATGATTTGTCTTTGTGTCTTTTATAAGGTTTAGGACAGGGTCTGAGTGACTCTTAAATAGTAACCCCCTTCTCTCGAATCACCAAATCTCCCTTTTTGCAGATACTTGATTTTGCCTATCCCATTTGACTTTGTCCTTCTAATTGGTTTTATTATTTGAAATTATTATTAGATCAAAAGAGACTTTGATGAGCATTTGTTAAATCTGTAGTGCACTAGAAAAAAAATCTCCGAGTTTTCTGTGCACCCGCTCATTTGCAAATGCTGAGCACACTTATCTCTAACTGCAGGATCTTCTCAGCATTATGCAGTATCTAGACTTGATTTTGGCCATTAACTCAGGCTGAGAGATGGCTGTGTACCATCTATTTTAGGAGGCTTCAATGCATTATCTGCTTTACTTTCTATTAATGGTCTGATTTTCCATAACAATGATGAAATTTCAGTTCATTTTACAATTAACTTTTTTTTTTCTAAGTTATTACCCACAAGAAATGAACATCTCTAACTTTCCCACATAAATTCCCCAAGTAAGTCATACCTAATAACTTTTAGTCCCTCACTGACAAAGTTTCAAGCAAAAACAATAACTTGGCTTTGACCCTGCTCTCTTCAAAAAGGAAGTTACTTCTGAGCAGCAACATCAAAAAGAATAAATAATTGTTTTTCTTTTTGTTGTTATGATATGGATCATCTGAGCAGTTAGTGGTAAGCAAGCCGTCTTTGATTTGGTTCAGACGCCCTAGTGCTTCGTCCTCTATTTATGTCAGCATGTTCCTGTTCCCACACCAGGAAAGTAGAATCCCTTGATTAAATTCATATTTGTTTTAATCTTTCCCTGTGTCTGATCTCAAGCTCAAAGATTCTAATGAAAAAAGTAGTGTATCCTGCTGGGAAGAGTGCTGATGTCAGACTTTAGTCTGTTTGTTCTGTTCTAACCTGATAATGCTGGAAATGCTCAGAACCCAAATGCTCAACTCCAGCAGATTCTTAAGACAAAGATATTTTGATATTTCATGGAGAGTTATAAGCAAGGCTTTTTATTTGTAGAGCTAAATAAAATAAAATGAAAACAAAAACCTTGGATCAACTATTTATGAAACAGCAACTGACCATAACAAATTTTCTTTATGTAAGGCAGGATTTTCCAAGTTTGACACTAAATCAATGAGAATAAGGAATACAATTAAGTGTTTAATTATGTTTCTCCTTTGTAAGCTATATTAAGAAAGATATAGAATTATTTTCTCACTTATCCTTTTCTATAAGCATTTGAACTATTAAATACCATGATTCATTCTACCTTGTGCAATGGCTAAAGATAGGGGTTTTTGTGAGAACCTAAAGGCAAAGCCAGATGCTGTCTTCTGGCTGCAGAGGTTGGAGACATTCCTGTCGTTTTACCCTCCTCCTCCCTCCTTGACTGTGCTTTCCCTCCAGCTGCCTCTCTGCTGGAGGTTTCTGCCCTAGAATTCCTGCAGGTGGAACAGAATGTGTGTGGTCATCATATGTTTTAGTGTAAAGTTAGTCAGCTTAGCTAAATTCTCTTCCTCAGTGGTTAAAACTAACTAAAGAGGACATGCAAGTCTCATCCTGCTGGCAGAGATGTCGTAAGAAGAAACACTGTTCAGTAGTTTATTAGATAGAAATAACCATTTGCAAATTGGATTGATGCTGTAGATGAAGGTGCCACGTGTCCTCAGTTTACAAGCTGATAGTGCGCAACACATTCCAGGGTGCATTCAGTGCTTTGGAGAGGGCCTAATTAGAGACCTAAGTGATGAGATTTTCCCTCTAAATGATTTGTACAAACAGATAGGACATAGCAGCCCTTGACAAATATGGTTTCGCCTATAAGCTGCAAAGATTCTTCCTTTTTTTTTCAGAATCCCATATTGTGAGTTCTGTAGATCTTGAAATTGGTAAGCGTAGGAAATGCCTGACATGCACAAAGGCATTGTGCAGTCTAATGAGTTATTCAGGAATAGTTTGAAGATATTTTCTAGATCATTAAGTGACATTTGAGTCTTTGTTTTATCCCAGAACCTGGCATATGCTGTTAGTTTTGTGAGGGGCTGGGGCAGAGGAAGGTGGAAGGGAGTAGTTTCTTTCTTTGTAATACAAAATCGGAGTCAATATGAAATAAATAAATAATTTTAAAAAGACAGAAACACTTTCATATGCTGACAGAAACATGCCCCAAGATATGAACTGCAAGAAACTACACTGCATGTGTTTCTTCTAATGGTCAAGTGTTTTACTGATGAAAATGGGAATGTCTAGGTACTTAACTGTTTGAATTCCTTGTTATTTATTTGGGCATCTCAACGCCTCAAAAATCCAAATTTTTTAATCCTATAAAAATCCAATTGTAAACATCCATTTTTCAACTTTTGTCATGTATTCTTTGCCAAACTGAATGTGACACGTTAATGAAAATCTATGAGTTTATGGCTACTCAACGTAAATAACCACACAACAACAGTGATTTTAATTCCAGGTGGGAGGGAGATTTCTCCCTGTTGTACAACATCTGTTGAATGTCACAAGGAGCAATGGGGAGCATATGAGCTATCCACCCATTTGTACTTGCAACCCCGTCCAGCTGAAGGCTAATAATCCTACAGACTCTGCAGTAGTATTTATTTTTTGGATCATGATCCTTATTTGTTTGGGCTAGCCATTTGTGCTTATTTAGTTGAATAATTTTAAGTCATTTTACTGAAGAGATTTAATATAAATGAGCAGAAATACACACTTTGTTTCAAATCATAAAAAAAATCTATAGTGACCATACCGATAACCTTTACCCCTTGAGACTAACAATGGCCCTGAGCTCAACCTGAGTGTAGGAATACAATTGCTGTTGTCAAAAGCTTGAAAGGACTGCTCATTGGCCAAATATTTACACGCAGTGTTTTGCAAAAGTATTTTTTCCTGATCACATTACAGAAATGGTTGCAAATGGAAAACCAGAAGTTATACTTTTAAGGCAGCTTTGGATATCAAATAATATTTTTCAGATATAAAAATTAATAATAGAGAATTTATTAGATTATGGTTATTAGACTCGTTCTTTTCTCTTTTATTTTAGATCTGTGTAGAATTTTTTTTTGTTGTTGTTCTTCTGCAGTCTGCCCAGATGGTTTTCTGTCCTCACTTGTCCCTGTTTTATTTTGGCAACAAATATCCTCTGTAGAGAAACACCAATCTTGGCAATATTCCTGACGGTCTTTTATCTCTCCCTATCCATATGGCACTATATTTATTGCCTAAAGTGTATTGTTTACTTCTAAGGATTAAGCAATAAAATTAACAAGTCGTAAAATATCTTCTCATATTATTTGTCTGCTCAGTGCTAATATGCTGTTTTTCTATGAGATTATCATAGGATGTGTGGTGAGATGTACTTCATTTGAAAGAGAGGTGAAAGTCTCTTTCAGATATGTACGTAATGCTCCAGATTTTGCCCTGACAAATATCTCAGTTTGATTATTGTTTCTGGATGAAGCCTTTATTCATCTGTGAAATTAATTAAACGATAACTTATTTCTTAACAAAATTATTTTGAGACACTATTGTTTAATGAATTTCAGGAGAAAAACACTACAGTAGTGTTGGATGTTGTAATTTTCTGTTTATTGCTATGGCTTGGATTATTTGATTGACTGATTTATGCAAACATGGTAAATCTCTGCTCTTATGAACTTTCAAATCTAAGACCAAAGCTATATTGTGGTTTTAGCTTTTTTCTTAGAAATATTTTTTCTAATATCCTGCATGTCATGCTCAGAGCAAGCATCTAGTTACTTGTGCTGTGATTCTGTACTGTCTTGAACCGTTATGGATTGAAATCTGAGTTTTGTGAGAATGGGACTGGAATCTGACCATAATTACCTTTTCAGTGTTGATAGACCTTCAGTTCTTTTTCCACAAATGAAGGAGACAGATCCTCCCCTAAATGGTGTAGCTGCCTGGAAAAAATCTTGGCATGACCCAGCGTAAAGAAGCATGGAATACAGACTTTTGTGAGAAATTCCATTGTAGTAATGAGAAATTTCCCTTGACTAAAATTTTGTTAAAATAAAAATGTTTCTACAACAGGAGAGTTTCAAAAACCCGTCAGTTTTCAATGCAATAAAGATACTTCACTACAAATTTTTCAGCCAGCTCTAGCTTTGATGTGTTTTGAATATTCAGTTTGCACAGCTATTTGTCTAAGCAAAGATGTGATGACTGTTATTAAATAAGACATCACTACATTCTATTTGTATTTTGGAATATTTATGTACTGGTAGCATGATCTATGACTTTTTCAGGGGTGTCTGTTGAGGCAGCTGACTCTAGCTATGGCAGCTAAAAATGCATTTATTAGAAGAGAAGGGCAAAGGGACTCAACAACTGAAACTTTACTTTTGTTGGATTCTCAACATAAAAATGTGAAATGAAATCACAATAGTTGTTAAGCTTCTACTTCTGTCAAGTGTTGTAACATGAGGAATGATTCCCGCTGCAACTTCTTGTTGCAATTCATTGAAAACAGAGAATCTATTCCTGTAATGTCATAGCAATTGAATTAATCCAGTTATGTGGCTTTGCTAGGCTTGCTATTTTTGTTTCCTCAAGTTTTCAATCTATTTTTTTCCATCTCTTTATATGTGCATTATAGAGAAAGAGAAGGAAGCTGCTCCTATTTTTAATTCTCAGTGCCTCCTGTTGATTGAAAAACTATGTATTCTAAGAGTAATAAAACATGATATGATATTATTTTTTTTGGTTGGTTGGTAAGCAGCTATCATTATACAGTAACTTTATTATGAGTAAAAAAATAGCTAAAAATTATTCTCTCCTCTGTCCCCAACCCTCTTCTATGAAAATAGCCTTGGAAATCGGAGCGTGAAATATAGAAGGTCCTGTATCTCGACAAGCAGAACTACCATACAGACCTGAATACAGTACTCTCAGTTTAAAATAAAGGAAAAGTAAATGAAAAACTATTTGGCATAATTGAAGAGATAGGAAGTAATGTTTTACATCAGTCATGTCTATACCTACAGCAGACACATCACACAAGTGGAGATTATAGGCTAAATTTCCAAAGGGGATCACGGAAGGTATGTGCAGAAACACTGTCAACGAGTAACAGGATTTCTGCATGGACCTCCCACTCACTGCTTTGAAAATTTCACCTCATAAGTAGAGAAATGCTAAACTATGTTAAATATGTTTGGATGGGAGGAATATAAACGATCTCTGCAAGGGCTCACATTAGAGTCCAGGCTTGATTTATTTTTCTCTTTTTACCATTAAAATGCATTTTATATTTTGTATAGTTACGGAAGCTTCTAAAGCTTGAACATTTTTCTGTCCACAATGAGATGTACACTCATAAACCAGAGAATCTTATGGAATGGATTCTCCTGGGAGTCGATGCTCAGCCTTTAGATAAACCTGGATCTTGATTTCTACAGATGCAACTTTAGAGAATATATCTTACATCTTAGATAGTGGGCCTATTTAGACTTAGTAGTGGCGTCAGCAATTCATTGCTCTCCCTGTAACAGCATTGTGATTTGAATGTACCTTGTTCTAACTTCTCATACTTACTTTTTTTGTGTCTTTGTCTGCTGTGCTGAAGTAGCTACTATCAAACATTTATTTCCCATTAGGTCATCACAGACTGTAATGAGCTGATACTTTCTGTGTTAGCCCAGGTAGTTTGAGTTAACAATTATTTCCCTCGTGAGTCACCATTTTATTAAAAGCTCTCTCCTCTGAACTCTCTGTAACATGCCTATGCTAGAGATGCTAGAACCAGACACAGCGTTTCAGCAGATTCCAACTATGGTGAGCACAAAGGTAACAACAAACTGTACTTATTTCTTTTTCCATCAGTATGAGAATCTCATTGTCTATGTGTTTTCAATAGTAGTTTGCTGTCAGGTCTAATTTCCTCAAAGACTTTTCCAGAAAAGTCTTGCTCTCTGTCCTGTAAGAAAGGTCTGTTATTTTCTGACTATGCAATTTTACTTTCAACCTTACTGGGAGGAATACTGGGGCAGGGAAGTGTTTGTATCTGTTGTATAAAAAGGAAGGAAAATGGGTGTGCCTCCGTGAAGTGAATACAATCGTGCGTGTCGCTAGTTTGGATTGATGTCAAGGAGTTTTATGTAGATGTTATAGTCCTATATGTTGCACCTCTGTTTTAGCAGACCAGTGTTGCTGCATGAAAACACTAATGGATACTTGCTGTTGTATTCAGACAGTCTACATTGTCTCACACGTGTAGTACTTGACCATCAGTGTCAGTTCAGATTTCTACTGCAGTTTTGACTTAATCTCACTTGAAGTTTAGTTTCACTTTCTCACTTGCAGTTGTAGTTTAAGTTGAGGTAATCTGGACACAAGTACATCACGATTGCACACATGGCTAAAGCATCTCCCAGTAGCAAATGATAGCTTCTTAAACTTGTCTAGTTTAATTGTTTCTAATTGTCTGACTCCCATACCATCACTTTAGAAGTTTTATTTCTATCTCTTGTCCATTAGCTTGCTAAGTGATCTGAACAAGCTGCTGGGCTGCTCTGTAAGTCTATTTTTCTTTCTTGCCTCTGCCTTTTATATCTGTTTAGATGACCAACTCTGTGAGGCAGGACTGTTTCACAGCATGTGCCTGTGAAGTGCCTAGTGGTATGGGATGCCTAGAAGCTGCTGTAATGTGAATAATAACTTTTAGGATTTTCCTTTATGTCCCGGATATTTTGTGTGTTTTTCCTCCTGGCATTTCTCTGTTGCCACGGGCCTTCAGACATAGGCTTTGTCTAATCAAACTGTCCTCTTCCAGTTGAGTAGGCCCTCTTAAGCTTTCAGGTTAGTGCAACGTCCGCTAGTTTGGAGAATCAAAGGACCCCTATACTTAGGGGCAGTCATGCACACAAATGCATATACAAAGAAACGGAAATATTTCTCCATGTCTAGTCTAATTCACTTCCTAATTGCTCTAGCAAATTAGTTGCCTTAGCTGCACAGTTTAGGAAATTTTACCCTGCTATACTGAGTGGAGGTAGCCATCATCACTGCTGGATCAGTCACTAGGGTATTCGTTACCAGGCAGCTTGGGGGAAAGCATCTCCAGAGAGGAGCCAGAAGAAGAATTGTATCAGTTTGGCTAATAAGAGACATCAAATACAGGTGCTTCAGTTCATGTAATAACAGCAAAGGGTTGTCCATTTTAGTGAACTTCTTCTCCCTTATGATTTAACAGATTTTTTTCCTCCCCTTCTGTTAATCTTGCCAACATTCCGTATTTCCCTCAATAGTTCTTTTAAACTCTTATCTAGTCCACCATTCACTTCAGCATTTTTTTCTTTCATATTTTTTCTTTTAGCCCCTCCTTCAATCCACCTGCCCTCCTCCCCACCAAAAAAACCTTACCAAAAGCCCTATATACTTAATGCCATGTTTATCTTAAATCTCTCTCCCCATCCTTTCGTTGCCCTGCATATTTCAGTTGTGAACTGTTTGAGACAGCAGCTATTTCATTGCAAGATCTTAGCACAGAACCTAGAAGAACATGACTGGTACTTGGCAGGTCCCTAGGCACTATCAGCATACACTTTTTTAAATACAAATAAATTGGAGAGACTCTTTGCCTTCTTCATCTATTAAATGGAGAGAGTAACAGTTGCATGCTTTTAAGAAGAGCTTTTTAGGTCTATAGATGAAAAGGCTTTAGAAATGCTAAATATTAATTATTAGTAGTCATTAGTATTCCTGTCCCCTCTTATCAGTGCTCTCATTTGCACCATATAATATACTCTAACAGCTCCTTTTCCTTTTTTTATTCAGTGGCCCTCCTAACAAAGAATGTTTAAGAATGATAAATGGTTATTTTGCAATCAGAGTGAGACCTAACTTTTTTTTAAGTTTAGCTCGGACATTAATTTTTTCCACATCATGTGTTTTCTCTCTGGGTTCTTGCATGGCTGACATTACAGAATCAGCACACAGTAGAAGAGGAGTTAGCAAGAGCTGACTGTGGTAGCAAGAGTCCTTGTCCTGTATTACTACCTATTAAGCTTAGCCCAGCCCACAAAATAGGGTGCAAAAGAAGAGATAGGACTCAACAATGAACTGACCAGTGCTATACTGACAGTGTGATACAGTATGTCCTTCTGAAAAGAAAAAGGAAATATAGGCAGTCAGTGCTTTCCCCATTATCATACAAATTGGTAGAACTGGATCCTTATTTTTCTGTGGTACACTGATGATCTAGCCACAACATTATTTGAACAATATCCATAAACCACATTTTTCTCCAAAGAGAATGAAAAAAGTAAGCCTTTTGAAGGTGTATCCTGTTACAAGGATGACGATGGTGTCTGTATTCTCTGTGTATGCTGTATATGATGAAAACACAGGAATTTTGGGTGCAGTTAGGGCAGTCTGTTGTTGGATTTTACCTGTTAAGTTTAATTAGTAGTGCTTCAACATGCAAATGGCTCTTGTTACCTTTTGGTTTAGTTTGGGTTGCATTTTTAATTAGTCTGTGTTTCTTTGAAAGTATATTTTTTGTGGTTGTAGAATTGCACCGTTTCATTGAAAACAGTACAAACAGTAGCTATGAAAGCATTTTGTGTTAATGTACTCCCAATCAGACAAATACATCCAGAATTTGGTTTGCACAGAAAACAAAGAATTAGTAACAGCATTTTCGAGTTAATATGTGCTCCCCAGATGTGGCTGCTCATGAAAGCTCAGTAAGCTTCACAAGTGTTAACCCAAGCAGAGTGGCCCTTTGATTGTCTTGTTCTAAGCGGTGGATACTGGCTCCCAAGATTTCTTGTGCAACATCTCTGCCATGCAAGAATATTCCCAGCTCTTTTGATGTGTCCTGGGACAGGGCATAGGAATTCCTAGTTCACAGGAATTTTCCACTGCATCCTAAAAATTTCTGGATATCAAAGCATTCTAGGAATTTCTGAATTATTTCTACAAATCTGAGGGCTTTCTGGGAATTCCTGGATTGAGAGTCTTTCTAGGCATTTTTCCATGCTTCCTAGGAATTCCTGGAAGTCAGTGCTTTCTACTGTGAGGAGGGATTTTTCTTGTGAACTTGGAGAATTTTTAAAGTGCTTTCCAGGAATCTTTGTGTTTTCTGGTGATTACTGGATTAAGAAACTTTCTAGGGATTTCCAAGATTTTACAGCAAATCTTCACTTTGGAGGCAGTGTGTAGAGTCTCCAGCTATCCATGTATACTTTTCAGTGGGGAATATATCTGTTGACTAGATCTGGTATTATCTCTTAACCTGTAAACACTTGACACAAGTGGCTAAATGTTTATAGGTTAAGTGAAATAAATTTACATAGCTCTTTCATCTGATGAACATAATTTTATTGGTATGATAATGGCTTGTAACTAACTGATATGTAAACTTTCTCCTAAAGAACACACTAATATTAGGCTGGTGTCCTTTCAATAGGTAGTTTGAAAATTTATGCATATATTTATCCACATTTATTTAGAGAAGCAATAGGTCTTTACATGCTTAAACAGCATAGGTACGAAAGCTGTTCAGTGACATCAGGCAGGTGTCAGACCTTGGCTGCTTATTTTGTAAATGTCAGCTATTTCAAACTGTACATTTGGTTTCAAGTCATTATCTGTTTCTTCCCTTCTTGGCCATTGTAAATCATGGAGAGATTCTTTCATTTAATACTCAGGCAGTATGTTACATCTTCTTTTTTTTTTTTTTTAATTCATTCTCTATATGTCACAGTGTCTTGGTAACACAGACATAGTGTAACTATCTGTGCCTAGTTCACCCCTGCCTGTTTCTGTGTTGTTCTCTAATACACTGGAAGCTACTGGAGAGGTTGTGCCTCAAATGTGTTGACTTTGCATGTACAGGTTTAAAGTCCTTAGTAACATGAATCACCTTGCAGTTGTAGGCTCAGATGATTTAAGTAAATGTAGAATAAATCCACAAGAATGGCTGCAGGCTCTCCCTTCTGTATTTTTACTTTTGCTTGAAGTTGTTTCTCAAGTTAAGTTGCTGGTGGTAGTGAACTGGAAATCTAGGAGCTGTACTGCTGCTTACAGTGGGAATACAATTATTGGCAAGGCTGAAAGTCATACGTACATGAGGAGTTTAGCTGGGTAGAAACCAATCATCTGAAAGATAAATGAAAATTTCTAGGTTACTTCTTTCACGAAGTGCTTACACACTCAAGTTTGTTACTAGTGCTAGTTCCTACTGCTGGCATCATATTACTATTTCTGCTCTCACTGTAAAGTCCACTATGAATGGATGGGTACTGGTAGGTACTGAGGTACAATTCATCCAGGAAACATTTTTCAGCAAGGATTTTAGTGCAGTAGACTAAGACAAAACTGCATCATTTGGTTAATAAATATGAGATAAATGTTTTTGGAAAAGGTTTCTGCATATATGTTCTGAAGCCACGCTGAAAGTTCAGCCTACGCTAATTTTAAATGGTGCTCAGGAACTTAAATCCCTTAAGCAATTTGATAGTGCTATCTTTCTTGAAGAGAAAACAGTGGGGTTTATTCCTCATTCATTTCTATGGCAGTCCAAGTGCATGGCTTAGTGTTAAATATTCCATGCGTTATCAAACTTCTTGTGTTGCTAAGCAAGAGATGTTAAGCAGGGTTTATGTTGCCATGTCTGTCTTAAGTTTGTGCTAGAAAACATATTGAGTAAACATGAGGCTGCTTGCTTGGTTTTATATGTTGATACTGCCATGCACCTCCGTTTCCTTGAAGCATGTGAATGTTTTCTTTCTATTATTTGAGATCAACACAGAAGTTTTTTAATCTTTTTACAAAGTGTAAACTATCTTTCAAAGTCTTGAAAGTTCATTTTATAAAACCAGATCAAATAGTTTTGACATTTTCTAGCTAGACATGTAAAGGCATACTACAGATGCAATGCTGTCTTTCACTGGGTGATTTGCTGTAGATAAAGGGCTAACCTGCTTCTATCATTATAAACACAAGGAGTCCAGTGTGTGTGAGCAACGTCCTGGAGAGAAACATTCCTTAAATGTTAATCCATTGCTTTAACTTTTGTGTCTTCGTATTATTTCATGAAAGTAGGACTTAACATTAACAGAATTCCTCTGTTGAAGTTTTTAAAACTTGTCAAAACCTAAAATTGCTTTTGAGTTTAGTCTAATAATTCCTTAGAATAATCTTCCAAGTACTTACTCAACAAATATGATAAAGCCAAATCGGGAAATTCAGCACCAGGACTCAGTGAAACCAATAATGAAAGCTTCATCTACCTATGTACAGAGGCTGTTCAAATGGATATATATCCTTGTTAAGAGACACAAAACAAATATATGAGTTCTTTGCCTTGGTAGAGGCACACCTGCTGGTTATCCCTGGAAGATTGCACTATGTTCATTTTTATGCTGAAAATATTTAATTGATTTAAGCCTTAATAATTGTAATCCAAAATTGTTAATCTCATTTACTGAATCAATAGGTAAATTTAAATTCCCTTTTAAATGCTTGTAACAGGATATCTTTTCACTGGAGAAAATGTGTTGGTAGTTGTTTTTTCTTGCAGACCAGTGCATAGGAAGCTTACACTATTCTGGCATACTGGAAGGGAACTTGAGTACTGTTTCCCTGGGCTACAACTAGGTGTACTGTGTAGTCAGGCCTTTAAAATTCCTAAAGGAGATGTGACTAGCAAGGATAGTATTTTGAAAGAGCTTTGACTGAAATGTAATTGATTTGACTGTAAGGATTATGTGACATTTTTTTTATTATTAGAGAATTGAATTCTAAGGCATAGTTTTGCATAATGTCAGACAACAGAAAGGTGACTGTTGCATGCTCATAACAGGTTAAGCACCAGCAAGCAACATCTGTCTGTATGGCAGAGAATAGTAGGTGTATAGTTGAAGGATGACAGACCACTACTCTAACACGTTATTACCACTGTTCAGACCCAGCTTTTGCTGTGTACTGAGTCTTTGAATCCAGGCACAAGCTAACAATTGCCTTACTACCTGGTGTTTTATGGTGTTGCTTCCTGAGGATCTGTAAGCTTAATTATCATCTGATGTCCCGAGAGTTCGGGACAACCGTACACTGCAGTCACATCGCTGGTTGGTTTGCTTGTGTCTCACAGTTAAGTTCTTGCAGTGCTAAATTGGAATCTTTGGAACGTTCACAATTTGTGGTCTGAATATTTCAGTCCCTTGACTAGCCTAGATCAGGGACACACAAGTGGAATTGCAGTTGCTTTTTTATGTAATAGCCTAGATCTGTTTTTAACGTGCTTCGGTGTTCAAAATACCTTGCAAGGTGGTTAATTTCTGCACCACCTTCTTAAATGCTAGAAGGAGATAAATTTTATTGTCTTGGGTTTATTGAAATAAAAAGAACAGCAGCACTATCTTGTGAGAGGCTGCATCAGAAAATTGTGGCAGAGATGGATCGAAGAGCATGTCTGCTGTACTGATTGTCATGTGCATGGAGATACCTGTGCTCCCTCTATATGGGACAGTTCAGGCCTCACGACCTATTGGAAGGAGACAGCCCGTTGAATCTGCTGATGTACTCTAGCTAATAGCATTGTGCTGTAAAATGTAAGTACTGCTAATGAGTGGCTGATGTCCTGTTAGTGTGGGCTGCCTTGCTTCAGATTCCTGTTCCGTATAATGTCGTGTGCTAGACTGTTTGGTGGGAGTGTGTTGCACCAGTAGGAATGAAATTATTCTTTTTATTGCTGGGATCAATTAGCTGGTGCAGGTGAGACCGACACCATTATTTCCCTCATAATGTGGAATGTTCTGTGAAGATTAATTAAGTTTGAGTTTTGTTTTGTTTTTTTTTTTAAATTGTTCTGCAGTGAACACTAGAAAGAAACAGCTGTTCAGGAATTACACAGGACACAAGCTGCTTGTAACATGTATAGCCACAGTATAAACCAGGTTTTAATAAAATAATGTTGTCCACTAAATGAGGCAGTGCTCTTGTGGAAAAAGCATAAATATGAGCATGTAATTAAATGCAGCATGAAAACTGATATGCACAAAATGACTGAATTGAAACAATGCTGAAATTAACATTGTTTGCATATTTGTGTATCTGACTTTGAATTACTATCATATAGTGTTCTTTGTAGATAATAACTATAATTAAATTAATCAATAAGCAGATCTCACCACAGTATTTATCTGGTCTGTCCCTGGCAGCAAAATGAAAGGAGAGTTCAGAAGAATTGAAAATCCTTTCATTTCATAAATAAAAGCTTGTGTATATTTTGTTCCTTTAGTAAAGACGTGCAACTCTTTAACATTAGTTTTACAGTATGTGTGATACAGCTAATGGACCCTTACATTTGAGGATATAAGGTACGTATAAATAGCTTTGTGGTTGCAAAAATAATAGGAAACAAGTTACCTAGAATAACAGGTTGAGAGTTCAAAAGCAAACAGAAATGTATAGACAAGATAGGTTAAGGAATGGAAATTTGGTATAGTGCTTTTCACTGCAAATTATGAACTGAAGCTAATGTAGATTGGCTGCATTAGTGAGAGCCTGGCTGTGTGATGAATGATCTCTTTTTGCCTGAACATCAGAAGGTACTTTAGAAAAGTTCAGATTGTCGAAGAACTTTGGAAAATTTTGAAAGTACCTTCCATTAAAATTAATTTAAAGTTATCTTGTGGATTACTCTGGGATTCTTCATTCTCTTGTGATGTTTATAAGCAGCAATAAAAAGAAGATTTTGAACTGGCAGCAGTCCTGTTCAAAACTAACATGGTAAAGGCTTAGTTTAAACATCAGCAAAAATTACAATTATATAACTTGAAAAAAAAAGATGAAAATAAGTTTATGCGGTTTAGCTAAATGATCACTTTATTACATGCTGTGATCTGAGTAGAAAAGAATGGCCATTCTTTCTTCTGGTCCAGAAGTGGCTGATGCTGGTAGAGAAGTGACCATCTGGGGGGACTGAGTGACAGATTATATACTGACATAAAAACCAAGCAAGGGAAGATGTCCAAACAGTGAGTTCTACTAAGACTGTTGAATTAGTAAAGCACCAATGTTTGATCTATTTGAGTCTCAATGCCAGGCTTGGGGACATCCATCTACAATATACCTGAAAAAATCCAATTGCTTCCAACAATTTATATGAAAAATAGCAAAAGGCATAAAATGAATTTCCACCAGTATTGTGATATGGCTGGAGATATCTTCACAATTTTTAGGTAGATTTGTGGTTTGCAGGATGCTAACTACTGGTTTTGTGCTAGATTACTAAACGTACCACATGCATGCAGGTGTGAGAGTGAGTGAGTGTGTGCATGCAGCAAATGAAGCACTCGTCTACCATTAGCAGCCTGGGAGAGAAGCAAGCTGCTGAAGTGTTTTTTTGTTCTCCCCCCTACTCCCCTGCTTTTATTGGCCTAGATGAATGTTATAAAGAGGAAACCAGATGTGAGACAGGGATGACTTGAAAGGACAGGTAATTAATATCATCTGCCTTAACTTTCTTATCTTGATGGGCTGGTGTTTACAACCCTGACCCTGGGGTGGAGGGAAGCATGACCTCCTCAATGTGAAATGAGAAAAGTCCAAACGATTTTGAGCTTCACAGAGAGCTCTGCTCCTTCTGTGAAGTGCAAACAGTTTGATTTTGTGTGCGTATGTATGTGAACACTGTCTTGCAACAGCCTCTAAGAGCAATCTCTTTTAACATTCTTTTCACTAAGAAAAAGCGTTAATAGTCTTTTTAAATGGTATGCTACTTTCTCTCCTTAGTTTTCTTTTGCTTTTAATTTATTTTGTAATAAATTCATTTTAAGTGACCCAAGAATTTGGGGGGATGGGAGGAGAGCCTGCAGAAAAGCAGCAGGATTTCCAACAGTTGATATCTCCCTTTAAAAAAATTAAAATTAAAAACCCCACAAAAAATAATACCCCCCCCCCACCTTTTGCACTTAATCATTTCTGACATTTTGTCCATCATATTGTAATGAGCTTCTTCAGAGGAAATAAAAACAGCTTGTCTCTTTGAAAAAAGAGATGCAACTATTTTTTTCTGTTTGTTATCAAAACACAAGCTGGTTTTCCTTCCTCAAAGGACACCTTGCTGTACAATGGAAGAAACATCAAGAATTAAATTAGACAGCATCAAGTTCACATGAAAGAAAATACATTTCTTTAAACAGATTTTTATTTTTTTTTTACGGGAGAGAAAAGATGTAAGGGTTTAGTAATCTAACTCTTTTCCAGTGTGTGCTACTTTCCCGGCATAGATGTGACGGTAAGGAACCAAATGGCAGATTTCATGATAACAGTCTAATTGTGAACAAGGGGCTTGAATTAACTTAAGTCATTTGGGAGGTCTTTGATAATTCCATATATTAGCAGGGTCTGGTACATTTTCTGGTTCCCTGCACATTTCAGAATGTGCATCTGACTTTGATCATTTTACTACGTTAAGCATAAATCACAGACTAATTTACTATTTGCTTTGAGTGGTTCTTTTATATAAATCTTCTGACAGTTTTTCAGAATCAGCAATAGAGTTTATTTTCTAACCCTATGTACTGGCAAACAATACCATTTCTAGTAGCAGCAGTTAAAGTAGGACGACTAAAAGTGTGGGGCGGAGCGCCCTGGTTGACAAGGGGTTTAGAAGATTTCAGAATAGCAACTCATTGGCCATGTGCCATAGCTGTTGGTTTTTATGAGTGTCTATGCCAGATGTGATGATTGGGAATATCTTTATAAATAGGTTGTAACAGTCACTTCTGTTTTACAAGCAATATGTTTGTGGGTGGTCTCCAAAGTTTTCTAAGCCATAGATTTCAAAAATATACCACCATATTTCTTCATGGGGTTTGTTTTCATTTTCTCCTCAGCTTAGATTCAAATATATTTTGATATACAAGAATTTTAGTTACAGACTTAAATTTTGTTCTTCTAGTTTCTGCTTTAAATGAGTATACTACATACACATTTGAGTGTGGAATGTGTAGTGGACCTCTTTTTATACCACAGCAAACCGAAGTCCTGCGTTGTTTTAATGCAATTAGACAGTTCAAATCTTGTCAAGTACAGTTCCATTTAATGTCTTTGCTCTGTGTCATCATTTAGTTATAGGTCTTCTCATTAAACATTGAATGAATTGCTTAAACTAAGAAGGAAAAAAAAAAAGCCCAACAAAACCCCCTAAACTTTTGTTTACCAATATGTTAACAAAAGGACATAATTATTGCTATTTTTGTTATTATTACATACCTAATTTGTTTGCTAAGACAAACTGTATTCCCAGCTTACTTGTTTGCTTTAGTTATTATTGTTTTTATCCTTTATAATAATTACCCTTTTTGCAATTGGTAGGTTTACAATAATTTCCTTTAAGAATTCAGCATGAGTTGAATGAAATAAGAAGCTGCCACTTCTGTGGGTGCCAAGCTGGATCCCTAGTTGAAGGTTCATTTATTCAGTCAGGCTGCAGTTTTCTTCAATTGGAGCATCAGTGAACAGACATTTCAAAGAAACATGGAGGACCTAAGAGTTTAAATCCCTAAGTATTTAAATCTAAATTCTTTAGATTATTTTGAACAACCAAGCTGTTATTTTCAGCCACAAGAATGAATCCTCACAGCAATGGTAGGTAGACCGCTGCTGCATCCATCTGGCATGGAATAGGTTGAAAGTAGAAACATGAACAGTTGCTGAAGCTTATTTATGGAGAAACTGGTTTTTTGTTTCTGAAAGGTACTCGGTGCTGGGAGTAGCCTTGCATCATCACCAATTGGACTGTACAGTGGTGGGCCTTCAGTATCATCCTGTACATCTGGGCAATTATAGTCAAGGGAATTTCCTCTAGGAGGTCTCAGAGAAACATCTTCACTTGTTTCCTGAATGGGAACCTAAACTAAACACATTGGTATCTCAAACCAAGTTTCTGATTCTTTTATTTGGAAATCGCTTCAGGCTTTACAGAGTATTTGAGATCTTATCTCTGCTATTTTAGAACAGACCAAGTTTATCAGTGAGAATGGGTTTGAGACCTGATGTTCAGAAGTAAGAATCAACGTTTAATTTTGATACATTCTGTGCTGTTTTACTTATGTATAAGGCTGTTTTCCATCATTTAGTCAATGTTACAGGCTTTTGTCTGGATACACAAACAGAACATGTCTACTAGAATCTTGACTGAACATTACACTTTTTAACATAAATTGTCTCTGGAGTCCCAAAATTGCCTGGGAAAAACATCTTTCATGGCCAATTGTTAAGCAAAAGCATCTTTGTTTTCTGTAAAAGCACCCCTGAGATCTGTAATACGTTAACAGTAATGGAGGAGATTTCTTTTTGCTTGTAATAATGCTATCAGCATCTTAATTGCATGATCTAGGTTTTAAAAAATGTAAATAAATAGCAGAAGTAATGAATATTTTTAGACTTTGCTAACCTAGATCTATAGCTGAACTTTAGAAGCAGACAAGATCCTGTAAATGGCAGCAGTTAGGTGTCTTCCTAATTGGTCATATTAGAATATGCATGCTCTCTGAAATGAATGCTTAATGGGTGGTATGCTTTCTTTACTGAAACTCTCACTTCTCATGGTCGGCAAGTCTAATGCTTAGCAAAAAGAAAATCAGTTGTGAACTGCAGTTCATCTATATCAGCACTGAATTCTGGTATGGAGCTTTTTCAGACTCATTGTTAGGACTTTGTAATTGTAATATTTCTTTCTTGACTCAGATTTATTCCTCATTTCCTCTTGCACTCTGTATGGCTCTTATCTCTGAAAAGATTTGCCTCAAGTCCTAAATACTTGGGTTTGGGATGTTCTTAGTTCAGGAATTCATTCTGTAGTGATGTTGGGTTTGTGGTTACATTTTTGGTTTGGTTTTGTGGTTTTTTTTCGGGGGTGTTTTATTTTGGTCATATCCATTTGCCTCTCCGCCTTCTTAGTAATTAACAGATTGTAAAGCTGGCCTAAAGGTAAAGAACTGTCTCCTCTGAGTCATGAGTATTCTGGGTGGTTCTTCAGTTTATTTCACTACTTCAGATATAGAGAGAGTTCAGTTGAGTATCTGTAGGTTTTATCAATTCAGTTAAGAATAACATTCCTCTGCCCTCCCTCCTCTAGTTGTTAAAGGTAATAAATTGTCATAAAGTTCTGAAATTTAATGCTGGAGGAGGACTGAGTGGCTGAGGTAACTGTAGTTATTAAAGGCTCTTTGGAGGCAAAATGTAAAATATTTACTGCTAAAGTGATTTAGTGATGGGCTACTACTTGGGTTCTCTCCTGTCTTACCTTGTAGCTATTTTCTACCCAGTAGTTCTCTTCCTTACGTGTATTAATGCCACCTCTGTTGAATTTCAGGTTGTAGATTTTAGACTTTCCCTTTATCAATTTAGACTCTAACTCTTCTTTCCAAAGTGCTTGATAAACTGGCTTGGCATTTTCTGCAATTTGTGTTTGTGTGCCTGTCTTGCAAGTAAATTGAAAATATAGAACTAAGTAGAAGCTAGACTTCAAGGTAGCTTTTGGATTGATAAGTTATTGCTGATAATTAGCTTTTGGTCATGGTATTGCTATAGCAGCTCTGATCTGCAGCTCTATTGCTTTCATTTTGTGTTTCTTTGTTCAGCTGTGGGGCTGTAGCTCTCAGGAAGGTGAGATCTTGCTGTGGATAAAAGTCACTGTGTTGAAATGATGCAGACTCAGTAGGAGGAACCTGAATCTGGTCATAGGCAAAGATGTTACAGATAACTTAGAAATCAGCAGTACAGTCCTTCAGTTGCAAACACTGACTCTGAATCCTTCTCTTAGTCTGATAGTTCTTCTTTAAACATCGCTCATAGATTTTTCTGGCAATATTGCTGTCAATATCCTAGTTTTCACAGAAGGACCTTCTCTGTTAGTGCCAGTGTCTTCCACAACCCCACTTGTATACTCCTAATAACTTTTAACAGGAAATGGCAATTGCAGTACTGGGGTGTCCTTGTATGCATGCAACTTTGTTATTGTTTTTTGGAGGGTAGATAATGTCATTTTGACTCCTTTGTCAATGGGTAATCCAGGTGAGTAATTCAAAAAATAGTGCACATTTAAAGAAAAGGCTGCATTTGTCCAAAGCGAGAGAAAATCCAGACCTCTCTGCTACTGAGGCAGAGTCCTTCCCCAGGCTGCAGTGAGGGAACTGAACATCTTGAGCAAAAGTAGATTAAATCAGTGAGAGAGGACCTGGTGAGGACCTGGCAAAGACTGAATTTCACAGAGGAAGAGAACAAGCAGGCTCCACCTGCACAAGTGTCCTTTTTCTGGTGGAATTTTATGGGAACTCATTTAAATAACTTCAATTCTCAAGATCCCCTTAGTCTTGCAATCCTTTTACACTACATTCTAGTAACAAGCAGAAAAGTGGTCTTGCTCAATTTTCCTTCCTCCTTGTTATTGTTTCCTGTCTTATTTTGTATGTGAGTAAAACTGTTTGCACAGGAATAATACTCACAGTGTTTCCTGAAGGTGTTCACAGGGGAGTATGTATAAGAAATTTTACTTGAGTAACAGTTTTTTCATAATTAAAACAATTTTTTTCAGATTAGAATTCTTGAATGTGAAGAGGTTTCTGCACATGAATTTAAAAGTAAAACCACACTTCATCTTTTACTCTCAAATTTGTAGACTCTCCCTGTCTTTCTCTGATGACTTTCAGTTACAGTATTTATAAGTGATACAGTGGAGTTCTATAACATAGTTTGAGCACAAAAGCCTGTGTTCAGCAAATTGCTTCAACTAATACCATATCCAGTTACCTGAATGTTGGAGGTATGTTTTGTTGCATTGCCAAAGAAAGCAACTAATAATACTTCTAAGAACTTTAACTGTAGGATATAAAATATGTGGGGTGTGTGTGTCTCTTCTTGGCAATAACTTTAGAGTGAAAACCAGATATTAAGAAAATAGGTATCATTTACTCTATGTATGTGCCTGTTGCTTTTTCACCACAGGTTTGCAGTAAAATTCTTTAAGTTCTGTTATGAAGCAATTAGCCGTTGAATAATCAAAGAGTACCAAAGTATAGTTGAAACATCTTCTAATGCTTTAGGTTGTTACATTTGGGTACTGCCTGCTTCAGTGTACAGAACTGTCGTGTTCTCAGTAACAACAAGGTAGCAGCACGACTGCAGAAAATGTTTATCTAGTGTCACTGTATAAGAGTCTGTGTATTGGATAAACTTTATAGCACAATATGGCTTGATCTAGTGTTTAATTAATGTTGTTTACACCTGATCAAAAGGGTTCCTTTTTGAATAGGAAGGTGTTTTTACTCAAGTCACACCTTTTGGTTGTCCATGGCCTTTGAATCAGCTTACTGGTCTGTAAAATGGCAATGATAATACCTGCAACACAGGGATGCATTTTCCCACAGTTGAGGTCTTAGATTTATAGCAGATTCAGATTTAAGTGGCAAAGGGAAATGCGTGTAGCAAAGAACCCAACCCAATATAAAATGGGGAGTCCATCAGCAGAGGGAAGTTGAGATCACTTTGCAGAAACCTGAATTAGACCTTTTGGATTCTAAGGAAACCTAATACCAGCAGTTCTTAATGCCCCTACAAAATTACACTGTAATTATAAAACAGCAAAACTTGCCACTTTCAAAGTGCATATATTTTTAAGTTAAGATTATCATTGTTTTTGTTAGTGGTTCAACAAAAAACTTCTGAGGTAAAATATTTCTGTCCCTAGGACTTCCCCCTCACTCAGTACCACTTCAGTACCGTATATTATGTCTCCTCCTTAACTTTGCTTCACTACAATTTTTGAATAGCACAGCCACAGTAATGTCACAACTACAGCATGGATTTATGATATGACAGGTAAGGTATGGGTCTACGTTTCTTGAACTTCTTCAGCATTTGTTTCTTATAGAGTACTTGTTTTTTAACATGAATTAAATAATGAGAAGTTACGTGTTGAAAAATAGTGTTGCTAAATTAAAATTATTTCTATTTTCTGTCTTAGATTGCAAATACAAGGTTTTATAGAGTAACTTTTGAGAGCAGTTATCCTGAAGATATTTTTGCAATACATTTGGTATGTCTTCTTGAGCCAAACAAATTTGCAAGTGTTAACATTTACCTTTGTAATACAATACACTAACACAGTGTTTTATCCCCCCAGCGTCTATTTAATTTGTTTTGTGAAATTGTCCGTAGATCTAAGCTGTAGCCAGAGAATATTGTATTGCTGGGCTGTCGTTTGTTATATTTCCAACAAAAATAAATTATATTCTGTCATTTGAATGAAACGACACAATCCGTAGCCAACTCATATTGTTTATTTGTTCTTTGTAATATTAGACCTAAATGGATAAGGAATATACAATTTCTGAAAAATTGCATGGTTTAGGATGTAACCTTTTAGCCTCTTATTTAAGATACTTCTGTAGCTAAGAAAAACATTCTTGGCTTTCTGGTACTCATACATATTAGATATTACCTTTTTCTATGCATTGCTAAGCTTTCTCCTTTTCCTTTCCCCCTTCTTTTCTCCTGAGGTTCTGAGCAAATGGTACCAGAAAACATGCAGTGCAGAAACGTGTTGCATAAACAATAATATGTACTATCAAAATGCACCACAGAAAAAGTAAATCTGATGTAGATATCATCAGATCCACAGATTTTTGGATCTGCTAGCTCTGACAGATTTGTGTTGCAGAAGATTTTAATTCTTCCCTTGATTTTGTGAGTGTTGAAATGCAAAAGAAAAAAAATAAAATGGTGTGCCCAATTTGCATATATGCAAAGGACCTAGAAAGGTTTTCATTCCAATCTTGGGTGTCTGAGATCTTAGCAATTATATCTGTCAACTAGGTAATGTTATACCATTCTGATTTCACGTGTCGGTCTCTGGCCCAGTTAGAACATTGTCTCTGATTTAAAACTGATTTAGAACTCAGTCACTGATTTAAACATTACTTGGGATAATCCTTAATCCAAGTCAGGCACTAACTCAGTTATGATGAGAGCCTCTCCTTTAGTCATGAAGAACTAACCTAAGAAGGGTCAGTCAGAGACATTCTGCTTTAGCTGTTCTTGAGATTTTACTCCTATCCCACCATGAAGAGAGCTTTGTTTGCCTCCTTTCCCTTATATGTTATTAAATTACTTTGGTAAATCTCTCTTCAAGAAACCTTACGCCAAATAAAATCTCTTAGAGATTCTTCCTGTGCTAGTTTTTAAACGGTTCTGGCTTGGTTACAATGTTTCTGAACAAAGGTATTATACAGTAGAAAACCAGAAATTAGAACTGATGCTGAAATCTTGAGGGACAAATCAGACATTGGCATTCTGTATTTTATAGCCGTTTTACTATTATTAATAATCCTCAATTTGCAATTGGAAAGTCCCAGAAGTTACTACTACCTTAACTAAACACCCAGGGGGATTGTGCAATGCACATTCAAATAGCCTATAGGCAACAGTGCAGTACCAGAGCTACATCTTTGGGCTCGTGTTGCAGTCAAAACATGCATTCCCAATGTGAGTAACCCTGATAGAAAAAGAAGTAAGGTGAGTGGCTTAATTCACCTTTATGGGTAGTACTTTGTAACTGGAAATTTCGTGGCTTAATTGACACAGAAAAACAATTTTATATGTGGATGGGATGATACTTTCTTTAGTGAGAGTATACCTTTTCTTCTGTCAATTCATAGCTAAATGCATTCACCTCTGCTTTCAAAGGTGTGTGTGATTTAATTTTGATTCACAATGAATAGGTATGGCTCTTTAAGAGGTGAGACTCTTCTAAGTCATCCAGATCTTGATACAGAAATACAGCCATCCCCAGTCCGGTGTAAAATAACAGATGTGTTTGTGAACGAATGAAAGAGCAGTGTCATCTTTTTTGTGCATTGCAACTGTAATTCGAAATGCTGGAAAGCAAATAGGCAGCGTCATGCCCAATCGTCTATAGCGACCTATAGGCAGCCGCCTTATGGCAGTGCTGCATGGAGCAGAGCCTGCCTGAGCCAGTGCGACAGGAGGGGTTTCCACATCCCAGCGCTGTGCAGTGCCACAAGGTGGAGGTAAGGTCTGGGTTGAGTCTCAGCCTGGTGCCGAGATCACAGAGTGAAGCATGAGAAATATTTTATACGTCTAGTACATGTGATGCTCCACATACCTCATCAAAATCATGAAGTGAATTAAATTCTATCTGTACCGTACACCGTGTTTGCGCTTTGAATTCCACTATTGAGGCATCTGCAGAATACCAAAAAAAAAAAAGTGCAATATTTAATCTTCTTTTACTTGTTACTTAATTTTGCATACAAATGTACAATGCAATACCACAAATATTAAATGTATATACTAAAACACATGAATTCAAAACCCCATTTATTTTATCAATTGCTTAAGCTCATTTGATCATAAGGGACAGGGAGACCAAACAGCTATAAAAGAGCTCCATTTTCTATCAACTGAACCAAATCCTCCTTTGATCTGTTAATCCCAAGTTTATAAGGTTAGGAGATAAGCAAGCGTAACTAAATTCCTTTTTCTTTTTGTCCACCTAATAGTCTATGAAGCAAAGCAAACATAATAAGCTTCTTTGCCGCTTTTCAGCCTCTTCTTGCTGAATAATTCAAAAAGTGCATTACAGATTTTATGAGTACAACTGTACACACCAGCAATGTTCCATGATTTTTTTGCATGCCTCAAATTTGCATATATTATATTTTTATTTTGCATTTCTGACACAGAAGCTGACTGCCTACTCGTTCTTGGCTTTTTATTAGGTCTTTGATGCTTGCTGGAGGAGAAGGCCTCTTTTGTCTCTGATAGCCTTAAGGCAGATCTAGGTTAGCAAGAAAGCCAGAGGTTTCAGGCTTGTTAAATGTCCCAGTAATGGCTGTCTTTACGCATTGAAATACCAGCCTTCTTCTTTATAGGAAAATGAATCACATTACCACCAAGGGAAGGAAAGCCTTTGTTGGAGGAGACTGCTAGTCTGCTACTTAAGAAGGGGATTTAATTTTCCCCTCCAGGCTTTTTGGCCAGCCCACTACAGTTGCCCTTGTGGAACTCTGATATCATAGCATGTGAAGGATAGCAAACAAGAAAGAGCAATTAGCCATTAATCATACTCATTTTGCATTGGATGGACGGCCCGTTTAAAAATACTGTATGTGTTCAGTACGTGAGCAAGAATAGCCTGTGTGGACAGAGCACGGATGTGTTACTCCTGCGTTTTGGATAAGCATTTCTTTTTAATTCTTATTCGATGTCACTGAGCTAGTGTAATACGTACTGCTTTATATTAAACCTTTCTCATAAATTTGAGTGCACGGAGAATTAAATTGAAGATTTCTATTGCCCACAAAGTGCCCATTTTTCATTTCTCGTAAAAGTGGGTGGATTACTTTAAGAATTTAAGAAATACAGTATTGATTCTACAAACAGAAAAACTTGATTGAAATTATTATAATGTTGGTTTATATTTATGTTTGATCTGTTTAATAAAATAAAGAATGGTTGATTAAATTACCATGTTGTTGCATACATAATTAAATATTTATCTAGATAAGTATATACATAGACTTTATATTTCATTACATTGGTATATATGGGATGACACTAAAGGAAATGAAATTGTATGTTCATTATTCTGTCAAATACTAGTTTGGTAGAAAGCAAAATTAAAGAGGTTTTTTTATTCGTTAAATAACATCATTAGCATGTGTGCTGGGGATGTGTTAGAAAAAGTAAGTTTGTCATGACCTTTAGCATTCAAGACCAATTTATTAAAAAAAAAAAAAAAAAAGAATACTATGGGTAGGCTGTGAATTGACCTGATTACTTCTAGTTCACAGGTCCATCAAGTGCCTTGGACTAGCAGATCTCATACTTCCATACAAACCTGGTATTTTTATGTTAAATGAGGAAAGTAAGTTAGTTATTCTGCTTTTTCAGTCATGTATCTTTGGATGAACTTGACATCAAAGTGGAGGAGTTTCTTTACTTGAAAAAGAAATAAAGCATCTGTTATTTAATCTAGCAAAACAGCTTCATTTGAATGCTGACCCAGGTACTTCAAACCAAACACATGCTTTGCTTTCTAAGCTGCAACAGCTGCCTTTTTGGGCTTGGTTTTATGACCTTCCCCATGCTTTACCCTGTAGGGCTGCAAGAAATTCTTGCATGGAACAACAAGAGTCAGTGCTTACATGTCTGACATCCTTCTCAATCTGCATGCTGCTTCTTTCTGGAGGCATCTTTCTCTCTCACCTTTGGTTACTGAGAAGAATGTGGCCTCCTCATGTTTGAACTTGTATCTGGAAAGATGCCCCTGTGTGACTTCAGTGTATGCATCTACATGATGAGAAAAACAAGCCATTGCAATATTCTCTTCAATTACTAATGACATTGTTCCTTCCCCTTTGCTAATCCATACAAGAGACATGCAATATCTGTCTTAATTATGATAGAATCAACAGTCATGTGGTTATAATTTTTGAGATTCAGAAAATTGGTTCCTAGCTGTCCTACGGTGTTCTTGAATGATCTGGTCAAGTCACTTGCATTAATATGTTGGTTCCCTAACTTCTAAAAACAGTTTAATGACTTCTTAATCTCCACGGAATGGTGTTTTCTGGATATATCATGAAAGAAGTAGATTTAAGGAGAAATTTAAGTGACTTTAACAGGGAAACCTAGTTTTCCACCTGCAAAGTTTCATATTCTTAAACCACACGCTTCAAACACAGAGGATAGAAATTTCATAGAAAAGAAGGCAGAAGTTGAGTCCATCATAAGATGATTCCAAAAAGTAAAATTTTAAGGAAAATATCTATAGTCATGAAACTCTGAAAGACATATTTGGCATCATTTTTATTATTTGTGTTCAGATTTCATGTCCAGGAAAGCAGAATGGGAGGGGAGCTGTGTCCTTTTAATACTTCAGTCCTGTGCACTATTTTGAAGTGAATGCTAGTTGATTTTTCTGCAGTGTAGTAATTCAGCATTGTATCATCTGTCCTGAATGTCCTGAATTCAGCATATGTCTCCCAAGGTTGGCAGAATGCTACATGCATTTTGCCTTCATATCTATGGCTGCCATTCCTGTGGCAGTGCTGACTGGTAAACTAAATCTGAACTGGAACGGGCTTGAGTGTGTCCTGGTGACAGGATGAAGACATGACAAGTGTCTTCCACCTCAGCTATTGTGCAGTTGTGCGTTTCTGGTTTCTAAGTACCCACATCTTGTTATAATAAGAGGAACTCACTCTTGGATGACCCTGCCATTTTAGACAACGTAGTGCTACTGGCAATGCTACTGCTGGAAATAGCAAATCAACAGACTAGGTGCAGTGGTGGGAGAGGGGGAAATGCCGTGTTGGCAGCACCCCCATTCGGTTCCCTGACTGTGGTATACTGTATCGCGTGCGCAGTCCCTTTGGGAACTGCATGGCTAACGCAAATGGGCTTTTTAGAATAGTTCCCTTTTGTCTTGTAAAAGATCAAAATAAAAGTCATGTCTTGGAATAAGTTTGTAGATAATCTGTATGTGAGTTTTCTCATCCTCGATAATTACAGAATTTAGAGCTTACTTGAAGTATGTTCCTGCTTCAGTGGAACAGGATTTGGGTTAATTGGTGTCAATTTGAATGCCAAATAGATTGTAATACATTAATCTTATTTTTTTGCTAAGGATATTCTGCCCGTATTATTGAATTTTGTTATTTCGGGGTTTTTTTCAAATGTGCAACTTAGATGTATGTAGCTTTGAGTGTTTCCTGATGGAAAAGAAATATCTGGTGTTCAGTCCTCTCTTGTGCAATGGCCCATTCTGTGCGTGGGTATTTTCATTTTTTCATTCTGTGCGTGGGTATTTTCATTTTTTCATTCTGTGCGTGGGTATTTTCTTTTTTTTGATTACTTCTTTCCAGTATATTGGGGAGGAAGGAGATTCTTAAAGTGTATGTCTAGTTAGGATATTGGCCTACTAAAGTCTTTGCAGTATAGTAAATTTTACCTGCCCTAATGAAACACACTAATGATAGTTTTCTTTAATTATTGCATGCTATTATTTATTTTAATTTTTTTCACTTCAAAATTAGGAAATGCTATTTATTTTTCTTTAAGTTTATTTTTTTACTTAGCCTTATTTACCACATAATTACATTTTTATACCCGTCTGTAACATTATTCACAATGAACAACTCTACTTCATTCTCCCTTTGCTTTAGCTATTTTTTTTAAACTTAAAAAAAATTCCCATGAGAATAGATTACTTAAGTTCCCCTCAATATGCTGCTGATGCATAAAAGTCATTAAAGGCTTTAATTATTATATTCCACAGAACTTACTAAATATTTCCTCCTGTTAGTTTTATTTGACCTTTACAAAGTAGTATAAACTATGGTGCAGGTTATGTTGGGAATCATAAGTATTTTTCCAAGAAAAATGTGTTGGGCAAATATCTGTTACTCTTTTAGTATATGAATTTTAGTTGTATGTAAATGTGGCCAATATAGGATTGTGGAGGTTAGCTGCAGGAACTTCTAGCCCTTTTGCAAAAAACTTATCCCTCTAGTGATATAATTCAGCAAATGGAGTAAGGGGGAAAGTCAGGGTAGATAGCTTGTTTAAGAACAGCAATGGACTAGTCATGAGAAGGCTATTGCTCCTATCCCCTAGGCACAGTTCCAAACTCTGCCAGAAATCACACAGATACAAAGTTATTGGAAAACTATAGCCAAAACAAAAAAAAAAATCTCTAATCAAGATTTTTTTTTCCCCAAAGGTAGTAAATAACATGGGTTCAAAAGGAAGATTATTTCAAACAGTTAAGCTCAGAGGTTTGCCCTTACGAGAAGGAAGTTATGTGAAGTTACTTGGTTTTTTTGTTCAGGGCAGTGATTTCTTTCTCCATCCTACATTTAAAAAAAAAAAACAACCAAAAAGACTTGGTATTGACCTTGAATTAGGAAAGCACTAAAATTAGTTTTTTAATATGGTGTCGAATTGATTATTTTTGAGGTTTATGTTTGGCTGGCTTTTAAAAATATTGTTGAGTGGAAAGTGTTGGCCCAGATTTGTAAATAGCTTTGAAGAACTCTCTAGCTTGCCAAAAACTGATGTGTGAACTCTTTTCATAATTTCCACTTCGTAGCTCCTTATCTGTTACAAAATACTATTTTGCTGTAAACTTTGGGCAGGGAGATGGGAGGCGGGTTGCTCGACGAAACGTTTTCCTATGAATAAAATGCTCAGTGCTAAAAGTGATTGTACTTGTGGGGAGGGAAAAATTATTAGCTAATTAAGAATTATTAACTGTATTAGCCTCCAGTCATAGACCTACAAAAGCTATAATATCAGCTCACAAATGCTCGTATGAGACAATTCTTTTTACAACAGTGAGCTAGTTACAGTAAATCTGTGTTTCTTACAATAGTATTCCTGAGATAATAATGGTATTAAGGTGATGCAAAATCCATTTAAGTCAACAAAGAAATTTCCAGGGATATCAGTCTCCTGGATCAGGATCATCGACCATAAAATAAAAGTGAAACACGGTCAAATAAAAAAAAAAAAGTACGCAAAGGGAGCAGCAATCATCCATGTTCATTTTGAATAATGTTGTGGACAAGTAGGAAAAATAAGTCTAAGGTAAAAAAAAAAATATTACAAATAAATAGTGTTTATTTTATTTTCTTTAATTTCAAACTTAGGCAACAGCCTTCTGACAGGGAACTGAAAGACTAAAACGTAATAATCATGTAAAAGGATATTGTGCATCGTTTTTCAATAAGAAGACAGCTGTTTGTACAGCAGTGTACAGCCCTTCCCCTGTTATTCTGAAAAACTGCTCAGCTGTAGCAATTGCAGAATGATGTATTCTCCTCTATGGAGAGCCAACTTGAGGCTCAGCTCTGCCTTGCTCAGGAGCTTGGACAGGTCCATCTTTGCACTGTGGTCTTACAGGAGTTAACTGCAGTGGAGTAACCATTGCAAGTTCAGTGCGTTAGTGCCAATGCTGGCTGCTAATATTGAGGTGAAGAGAGGAGCAGGGGAGAGTGTTCTCACTCTTCTTGCTGCTAAAATGCTACTGGTAAAAGTAAGGGAACAAAATGATCTTTGTGTCAAAAAAGGCAACCAGAGGAAAATCTTTGATGCAATGAGTCAGGACTGTAAATGCTCAGCACAGCCTTTTCAGCATACTTCCCCTTGTATATGAGCCGTTCAGATATGAGAGGGGCATGCTGAAAAGAGACTTGTCCTTCAGCAGAATTGAAAGATGTCTTCCAACAGGAACATAACCCCTTTGTGTGCCTCCCTCCCCCTCTGTCTTCTCTTGCAGTATGCAAATTCTTTTTTTTTTTCCTTTCCTCTTCTCTTGCACAGCTTGATATGTGATTGGTTCTCTCTTTCAACACAAATTACTGTAGATAGGGTTTTGGGTTTTTTTTTTTCCTATTTATATTCGATATCTATGCCTTGGCTCTCAAACATAGAGGGAAAACAATATAGTTCTGCCTATAGGAGGTTGAATTTGTAAATATATATTAGTTTGGAAATGCAATGAGAGATAATAAAATATTCAAAAAGCAGCCTGTTCTTGTGGGATATTATTCTGCACAGCCAGGGAGCAGATTAATGACACTACACAGAAAAAAAATAAGGTATGCACCATAAAATATAGATTGGAGTAGCTATGTGGAAACTAAAAATCCAGTCCTGGTAGCCTGTGAAATGTGTGCTTTTACAAAGTTTATCAGCTTTAAATAGCGACACTCAAAAGCAGTCATTATTTAATTGGGAGATGTGGAGTTTTCTATCCTAGTCAGCTAACCACCAGCCACAAAAATTATGCCCTACTCTAGATGCAAGTGGTTTTGTCCTCCTAAATAAGATTCAGGGCTATTAGGATGATCTTTGGTGAAATTTGAAGGTGTTTTTTGTTTGGTTTTGTTTTTTCTTCCAGGAAAGTGCTCTTGTGAAACATACTGCCAAGAGGCTGTGTGCGAGTGTGTAGCAGTAGAGGTTGATATTTGTCTGAATTTCCATTTCATGGTATACTACAGAACCGAAGCTGCAATCTTTGCGTGCCTTCAGATAGAAGGAGGTAGGGGAAAAGTGTCAGAAGTGGAATGAGTTTTGTGGATCCCCAGCCGTGTGCCTAAGATACTGCACTTCCACGTGGTGAACCCGTGGGTTCTCTCCTTTTCCTGTTTGCCAGCTGGCTGCTGATCTCTCCGACCCCAATCTTTGGTCTTAGAGTCATAAACGCCGATTTCCAATGTATTCTAAAGATAGGAAGCGTGGAGTCGTATCTCAAGTACTTTTTCAGTGAGGATTGAGTTTGGCAATAGAGCTGCCACCCGCCCAGGTCTTCAGCCCAGTTTGCATTGTAGCACTGCAGGCAGTAAGATGTGGTGTTTGCAATAGCGTTTTACAAACGCGTCTGTCGCTTAGGCAGTGCCGATAGCTCTGCTTGTAGTGAAGCTTGCTTGAAATTTGCCATTAGAAAAAACGTCTTAACTCTTGCTGACAATTTTCCCAAACTTCAATACCTTGGTTTGAAGCCTTCCCTTCAAGATACCTACTTTTAGCTGACTTTTACCCCCTTAAATTTCAGCCCAAGTGGGTGCGCTATTTTGACAGTAAGGGTAGAGAGGGAGTTCTTTGCTAATAGTGTAAAAGTCTTGAGCCTGTCACTGAAAAATTGCCAGACTCCAAGTTGCTGATCCAGGATGCAAAATTTGGTAGGGGGAACAGTGTTCGTGTTTCGTGTCAGCAACACAGGGTTTGTTATTGCTGCAGACAGTCGCTAAGGTCTGATGTGTCTAGATGCATTCATGAAACCTGCTCATTTTGCAAAGCCAGGCAGGGGCTTCCATTTAATATCATCTGTATCTGCAATTCCTTTGTAATTGCAGTTCTGGAGTGCTGAGGGCCAGGCAGTATCTGTGTCTGAATGCCTGAACCCAGGCAGCAGCAGGAAGGGAGGTGCTTTTCCTGCTCAATCCAGGCCAGGTAGAGGGAGGAAGCAGCATGGACTGGGACATAGATGGGAGAGGTAGAAAAGGCCAAAAAAAATGTACGTAGCGAGAAGCTGTTTCCATTATGGCTGTACACACAAGTCTGTGTTTGGTCCCCTTTCTGAGAATGCTGGACTCTTTAACATAAGGCTTTTTAATGCTCACTCTGTAAGTGTGTATGTGTGAATAGGTATAGATACAACCACACAGAAATATACATAAGCCGATAAATATAATTAATTTGATTTCATAAGAGGAAGAGAGTGTTATGTGCAGTGTTAGAACTATGTAATAACTTTTAATAAGCTTTTCCTGATAATTTTTTTTAAGTAAGCCGCAGTCTTAAACATTATAAGCACGAAGCATTTCATTTTAGTTGATGTATTTTTCAAGGCGTGTATAGATTTTGAAACTACGTATTGTTACTTTTTATCAATTTTTAAATTGTTTAATTTGGTGAAAACTTTTTAATTATGAATGATTTTAATACCATGTTATCATAGTCTAAGTCTCACAAAATTGTAACATATTTCAAAGCATAAATCCAAGCAATTTTTTCTACAGTCCTTTTGAAATGGTTTCTTCTGTTCTCATAGTGACTTTTCTTCTTCCTTCTTCTGAATACATTTCCTCTGTGATGCTGTATCAAAGAATTCTTTTTCTTTTTGCTGATTGTTTATATACTTGAAGATACTTAAAGAGAAAGTAAGAACTCTATACTTTTAATAAAGGCCTATCCACGGACTTCTGCTTTTGAACTTTGGTTCTACTTATGAGTAGATGTAAGCTCTCTCCTCATGCCAAAGAACAGTAAGATCAAAATGAGATTGGCTTGATTGCTAATAGATATGTGTGGTTTTAAAACTTGAATTGTCTAGTGTACGGTTTCTGGATAATCCCTTGGAGTTCAGAATATATATGCTTTCTTTGAACTGTGGTACAAATATAATCCTTTACTTAAGACATTACTGCAAACAGCGGTTAAATCAGACAGTGCTAAATCTTCTAGAGCTGCTCAAAAGTGCTCTGTAGCATCAGGATGGGATTTTTGTAAGTGCCAATAGGCATTGCATACCTAACTCCCACTGAATGAGTGTCTTTTAAGGTGTCTATGGATGGGATGACCCAAATCATTCTGCGACTTTCACAGATCTTGAGTGGAGAATAATTTCATGAACACAATAACAATTTACTAAGGGGAGTTAAGATGGAAATGAAACAGATGTTGGCAGAGCAATAAAACATCCCATGAGCTGTATATCTTTCTGAGGCTGCTCAGCTTCTATAGCTGATATAGATTATTTTAACTTCATTGTAGTCAGTTTTAACAGAATGGAGCTAGGGTGTCTTACATTAACTAAGGATCTGAACTGTGGTTTGTGGCTTTTGGGTTTTTTTGTTTTGTTTTTTAGTTTGTTGGGTTTTTTTGTCAGTGTCACACTTGTGAAGTTCTCTGGATTTGGAAAAAACACTGAGATATTTGTGGTAAGCAAACTAGGAAATTATAAATGGTAATTTAATACCCTTCGTTACTTTATATCTACAGCATAATAATAAACCAGAAGTGCTGGTGTAATGTAATGCTGATAGGCTGTCTTTATAAAATACTGGCAATTGCTGATATCTGTGACATAGCTAAATGTATCTGGAAACTCCTACGTAAAAAGATTTATCGTGCTTCTGAACTAAATATTGACGTGTTCCTGTGGACAAAGTCTTCCTCTAATATAAGCTGATGTATCCCATTTTACATCTTCTGCTGATGTGAAGAAGCATTTTATAAAATACCTTTCTGTTGAGACTGGGAATCTTCCTGACACCTGCAGAGGTTCAGTAATACCTCCTCCTCATTTGCTTTCACTTACACCTATACAAACTTACTGTCTTCATCTAGTGCTTACAGAATCAGTTGTGCAAATTCACTCTGGTACTAACACAAGGATTAAAAATAGTACTGAAATACTACTGAAGCTATTTCTGCTTTGTTGACATCATCAACAAAACCCAAGAGTTTCTAACAGCAGATGTATTTCTATATTAAAATCAGATTCCTGTTTTATTGGAGAAAGCTGCTAGTTGTTTCATGAATAAATACTCAAAGTTATCAAATTGTCACAAAAACCTGCTGCTACTTCTGCAACAATTATGCTAGAAATAGGAGAGTGAAAAAACATGAGGATTTAAAGGGAAAAAACTTTCTTGGGAACTGGATCTATATGTTTAGAGCAGAATTTGTCACAGACAAGTAAAGTTCAGCCTGCAAATATTGATGCAAGAAACATAAGAATTTAGATGGAGGAAAGGTGGGTAATTTGGTTTCAGTTTGAAAGGTGTTTACCTCTTCTGCAGCTGTATGAAAAATAAACTGCCACTGATAAATTGAATTAGGATCTTTTAGAAGGTGGTGGGAAATGCTTCTGGAAAAGGTTGACTTAACTATATATTAATTCTGTGAACCACCTGCCTAGCTGTTTGCAAAACTGAAGATAAGGTCAATGCTACAACTACTTTGCTTCTGTGTTTGTAGTGGCTTAGAGGATCTAGTGGTTTTAGGATTCGAGCAACAGCAAATGTGTGTCACGTGAAAGATGATCAGCTGAGGAAAATTATTCCATGGAGCAATCTGTTTAGGAAAAAAAGTGGATAAACCTAGTAGCTAATAAAAAATAAGCCTCAGTTAGTACAGTGATGCTGTAATGGAGATAATAAGAGTAATAATTTAGAGAGAAAATCATCAAGAGAAGCAAGCTCCTGAATTTTATGATGACTATCTTTTATAGTTTGAGTATGCAAGGCTATTTCTAGAAAGTATTTCTTGATGGGTATTTATAAAGTATCCTACATAATATGCAAGGGTTAACTGACCTAAATTTTTAGTATTATTAAATCTATGAAGATTTTTCTCCAATTTTAAAAGTAGTTCAGATTTGTAATTCGGTAACTTTGTCAATCTGTTGTGCAGGTGCCAGTACACAGGATTTTGCATTTTTGGGTTGGTGTTTGAGATGCTTCTGCATTCTTTCTTTCCACCTGTTTCTTTATTTTGGCTTCTCCATTTCTTTGCCTTTTGTCATATACCAACAGTGAGCTACGCTAGAGAGAACTACAGCTTGTATGAAACAAGTAACAGTTCAACCACTTTCAGATTGAAAGATGAGAAAATTTCAATTCCATAGCATGTAAGACTGGCCAAAATGGAAATCCTGCTGGGCAACATATGCATTTTTATGGCTTATTGTCGACCTCCTTTATTCTATACACAAATGCATAGAAGAAGAAGACAGGATTAAAAGATTAGTTATGTCAGTTCCTTTTGGTTCCACTATTTTACTGCTGTTTTATTAAATCAAGCTACTGACCAAATGTCTAGATTCCCCTTCCTGTGAAGGGTGTTTCTTCATGCCCACAATTGATTTGCACACTTTAATCAAAGACCATACAAATCTTTCAATAAAGAACTCAGGTATGTTTCACAGACTTAAAAAAAAAAAAAAAGAATAAAATGAAAAGCTGTTACATTCTAGTCATGTAACACAGCTAGCTTGTTTACCTTAACATACGTGTCTCTTCATTAGGAAAGCCTTTTTCCCCTCTGGTGTCTTGAGAGAACATGGCCAGAAGTGATCTCTTCCCAGGTACCTGTGTGTCACAATTGTAGGAGCTGCTCCACATCTGTTGACACGTCGCTGTTACAGTACGTTTGGAGATAGAAGCATAGAATGTCTTGAATTGGAAGGGCCCTACAAGGATCACTGAGTCTGTGGATGCTGAAAAGCTGCTAGCAGAGGGATTTTCTCACGTTCTCACAATTTTCGGTGAGAATCCTGCCTTTTTCACCAGTGTTATGAAAAACAGTAGGATGTTTTTGTAAGCTAGACCAACACCTGGTGTTTTGCTAAGTGCTGTTTATGGTACACTGGAAAAATGTTTTGAAATAGGTGTTGTAGGACTTTAGCCAATCACCCTAGGAGATGGGTGATCACTGACCAATCGCCCTATGGGGCTAGGGTATATAACAGGGGGTTATAAATTAATCAGGTGTCGTCTTCTTCCTCTACTGGCTCTCTCTTTATTGATTTTGTGTTGCTGCATCTCTTTGCTCCTGGTATAAACAGCGACACTGAGTCCACCTGATAATTAATTAAATATTTAACTAAGCCTGTCCTCTAGCATGACACAGCAAAGCAAAACTACTGACAAAGCATTAAATAATTCAAGTTAAGCAGGAACAGTGAGTGTATTAGCTGAGCTTACTCACCCACCTCTGGCAATGGAAGCACCCAGTGTTGTGGCTGTTGCAGTACATCCTGCAAATATACCCTGAAAGACATTTGGTGATGTGTGCAAGAACTCCTTTGGTTATAATGGGACGGATAAGGATAACTCCTGGAACACAGGGGCTGTGTTCTACCATCAGGTTTTAGCTATAGGGACATGGACATAACAGAATGTAATGGAAGACCTGAGACATCTCTATGCAGGGGGCTTGGGGGTGTGTGTGTGAATACAGATGGTAATTGGAAAGCTTACTTTTGAGATTGTGAGGTCACCAAAAAATGTGTCCCATTTCAATTTTAATATTTTAGAAGTTTACTAACTCACATCATCTATTCCAAGGCTTTGATCTTGTAAGTACTGGCACTGTGCACAGCAGGAGCATTTCATTTAGGGTAAGTGCATACAGTGACTGCTGCAAAACTCAAGTGAAATTAAACAAGCAGCTGAGGGCTCTGTATTATTAGAAATCTTGAGCTTCTTGGATGCCTCTCATTCTCAGCAATATTAGGTAGGAAATGAATGTGGAGTGCGAACAGGGAAAGGGGCTGTGTAATGATGTAAGCTCAGCCTTCAGCTGACAAAGGAGTTGCCTGCTTGCGTGGATTCTGTTTGCAGTGTAGCCAACCCACAGTTCTTCTCTGAATGTTGCAGTGCATTTCTTACCTTATCTGCTTTTCTCATCACCTTTTAACTTAACTGTACATCCCACTCTCTATTCCTGCATGGTATAAGAGTGATTTCTAGCTAGTACTTTCTGACTGCCTCCCCCCCTTCCTTTCTCAACAATTATTTGGCTTTCTTGGTTATACCACTTACTGTGCCCCAGCATTCACAAAGGCAAAACAATTAATTCAAAGACCCAAACACATGCTATACAGTAGAAAAGCTGCTATTATTTGCAATCACTTCATTTGCTGAAACTAGAAATTCAAATCTGTACAAAGCTCTACTGCAAACAGTATTCACAGACCTTTCTGCTCAGCTTATTGCATCATTTTAAATGGTCTATCTGCATTCAGTGGACAAACTACCTTTTTGTGTATTCAGCAGCAGTACTTTGTCGTCCCAAAGAAAATTACTCAAAGGACTACAGTATGATAGTCATTTATAAACAGTGCTACTGTATGGGATTGTGGATTGTCTTATATCTTCCTACCACAGAAGTGTCTACTTTACTTTCTCATTATTTTATCCCTTTGCTTATAGGCATGGTAGGAAATTAGGATATTTTACTTATAGCTAGTGATGATTGTTATTTTTGCTCACAAAAGACGAGGACTGGGAAGTTATTAAACTTATTCTCTTGAGTGAAAAAGATAATCATCACTTCATCATTTTTTGTGACTAAGATTCCCCATTTGCTTCACAGAATTACTGTAGTTAAAGGAGGACTGTGTTTTGGGGCTTAAATTAGCATGACAATTAAGGAGATTCAGATCAACGGCTGCTGATATAGATATGATATGTTTAGTACTATTTTATTCTCATGGAAATGAGTTATTTTTCTGTACAGTGCCCGCATATAAGATAAACATAATTCCATACTGACATATGAATAGCTGTTCATTACTGTAATGTTCTAAGGCAAAGTACTTTGTCTCTTTGCAGTGGCATATGGCTGGAGGTTTAGGATACAAAAGTACAGCTTTTGAATAGCTTGTACTAAATGAGCTTTTTCAGCTGCTATTTGCAGGATTGTGAATAATCTTGTAGTATGAATAGAAATACCACTCTGCCAGAGTTATCATTAGTTAATGCTTTTCATATATTAACATTTACATAACAAAATTACATCACCATCTTTGGCTTAGGCACTCAATTAACTAACTTGATTCTAGTTGTCATTGCACTGTCATTGTAGTTCGCATTGTCACGTGTAGTTTGGCTTTCATTCAATCCTGTTTACAAAAATGAAGGGTCATTTGAACACCGGTCTGATTTAACATGTCATTTAAGAACCTACTAAAATATCCCTAGCAGTGATATTTAAATCATGAGTAACCTTGTACATAAAACCCTCCCAATTGGCACAGTGTGTCTGACCATGTGTTGTTTGAATTTTTAAGTTCAGTGATTTATTTTCTCAAAATTGGTAACTGCCAGAAAAACATGCACAACAAAAAGCAGCCCCTTACAACCCATACCTGTTCCCAAATCCCTCTTGAGTTATACAATATCCTTCTCAGGTTTTGCTAAGCTTTGCAGTAAAATGCTTTTATTTTTGTTTTTCACTCATTTATATTTCTTGTCAGTTGTTCAGTTTTTCAGTTTTAAAGTATTGTGTGTTGCTTCTTTTACTACTTTGTTTTGTTCACACACTTTTGAACTCTCTGGTGAGCAAGTTTTTGTTTTCCTTTGCTTGCCATTTTTTTGCTGTTTTAAGGCTTTCTTTTACTCTGGAACAACAAAAAATGAGGTAAAGGTAATACTATATTGGAAATGAAATCACCGTTCGAAAGGAGATTCAGAGAATAAGTCAAGTTATGGTATGTTCCTGAAAACTGAAGAAATCTGGATCCAGGTATTTACAAATTTAGGGTCCAGTTAACCAAGTTCATTCAAATAAGCCCAGAGGCATTACTCCCATGATTAAATCCTTATCAACATGGATGAAGGATCAAAATGAATAAGGCATAACTGGACACAAATTTGTTACGGGTGAAGTATTTTATGGAATGCACCTGCAACTGATGTTAAAATAATAAATGAATGACCTCTTTCCTAAAAAAGGAAAGAAAGTGTATTTTTTGATGGATCATATAAATTTAGAGTATATTTCTGCTTTGGAGTCCTGTCAAAATAGTACAGCATAGAAAGAACAAAACTGCAGCCTATTGGTATGATACGTAAGAGCACTGAATGCCTTCACTCAGTATGCGCAAGCATTTGTCTAGCAGGGGATGTTCCATCAGAGTAGTTTGCTTATGTTTTCTCCAGCAGCATGTAACAGCATAATGATGCTGCTTTTGTAAGTTTGCTCAGGTTCTTTTTAATGAGGGTTCTTGGATAGCAATGCAGTTGTTTAAATTAGCTATGAAATGTTTCAGATAAAGGTACCCTACCATGGTGTGCTCAGCCTCCACTACAGATACTGGAATTTTTTATTGCTGTACATAGTGGGATGTCACTGATATCTCATAGAATTATGGTCCAGGTTAACAAACCCTTGTGATTCCCTCTAACGTGTCATAATCCGCTGTGTTTTGAAGCAGCTGGTTAGCATGTGGAACCTGCTGTAAAGCATGACCAAGATGGCACACTTGAAGCTGGAGTGAAACGGGGGAACTAGTTTAGCTTGGCATCTTTGGCTGTCGTTGCAAAGATGTGTCTACAAATACAGAAGGGATTTGAAGATGGAATTTAGCAGATTTAGTTCCAGTTTTTTGAGCATCTATGGAGCAACATTTTGGGGTTTGACTCACATGACAGAATGGTAATGCAAAACTGGAGGACCAACAATGGCATCTCATCACCAGAATGAAAAAGACTGCTTTTCTATGACAGCTGTTAGGCACATAGATGTTTTCTTACTACACTAAGAACCTTGTTGGGGAAAAAATAGATTCTGTTTTCACTGTTGCAAGACACAGTTGATCAAACTGCAAGATCAGTCATTATCTAGTCCTGAAGGAGCAGAATGCCCCATTCTCTAGGAACTCCCATGTTGTCAGGAATAAGATTATTTTGTTCTTCTATTATTGCACCTTGTCACTTTTAGAGTCAACTTACCCTCTTGATGTTTGAAGCCTTTCAACAGATGTTTGGACAAGAGACAAGAGCTGTTTAATTATGCCATAAGTGGTTGCAGAATGAAGGCAGAATGTTTATTTAGAAGACTGAAGGGTACATGGTAGTGCTATGTGATGAGTTTGAGTGTGTCTCAACAAATAGAGTTCCTTTTCTTCCAGGAAGAGTTATGTGCTACATGTGATATCTTCCCCTTCAAAAGAACATCACATGTGGAAACAAGGAGAAAAAAATATCTATTTTAACACAATACCTCTGATTACAAAATGTTCAGGATTTTGCTCTTACACTGCAGTTTAACTCTGGACTTTAAAGACTTACAGGCAGTACAGTAATAACAATTTTACTTAATGTGGACCAATGGAAACTTGAGTTTTCTCTATTTTTTCACTATTTGTTTTTACTTACTGAGCTTGTGTCATTCCATTTTTTCTTTTAAAAATTCTTGAAAAAAGTGATCCACAGATGTTTTTCATAGTATATAAATTTCTGGTTTCATTTTTCCTCACATACAAACCATATAAGCCTGATTCCATAATACTTTAAAATAAAGCTGTTAGTCTAGGGAGGAAAGGTGAGTACAGCTTTCTTAGAGCGAGCATGTTATGTTGCTTTTTGATTTATAATACTGTGTGGTTTGTAAAAAGACAAAACTAATTTCATGCAAACACATCACCAGTGCCTAACTCTGCCCGCTCTAAGCCTGAAGTAGTTTATGCTTTTCTGCCCAGTTCATGTTGTTTTAGTCACAAAGTAGTGTAAACAGTTCTCGCCACAGCTATAAACCGTGTAGAGTTCGACTGTTGTGCATGGGAGAGTTTTAAGTGCCCAGCCTTAAACAGTAAAGCAGATTTCAATTCCTAAGGGTCAGGATATTTTTAGTTAGGCCTAAAATGTAACTGTTGCCTGAGGAAGAAGTTTTAGTCAGAAAATATTTGAGGTAGGCAAAAGCCGTATTTAAATTTTACAAGAAAATGAGAATTCTGCACCAGTTTGTAGCGAACAGAACGTGCTAAGCCAGAGGAAATCTATCCAAACCGTATTACTAGGTGGGCCACTGAAAGTATTTACTGGAGCTTGTGATACCTGCCAGGCAGAGCGTATGGGCTGGAAATTCTTTTTGCACACAGTGTAGCAGCGTGAATTTTTGCCACTACTCGTCTGGGATTCCAAGAGGAAAGTTGAACTAGAAAGTTTTCTAATCTGTTCTTGTGAAGCTACTTATTACTGGTTTTTTGAGATTGTCAGCTGTACGACTCTAGCGAGCAGTAAACCTGTCCATTGGGATGGACAGCTGAGGAGTTCCCTTTGCTTTGAATAGGCTGGCAGACAGCTATGAGATACTGATCCTTCCAGTCTGTCAACAGCCATTGCAACTTCTGCTCTAAACGAACATACCCCATTGAAGCCTGATGAGTGTTGGCTGATGGAAGGGGAATCTCTGTATTCAGTAGAATTTTGCTGCTTAATTAGAATTAACATCCTCTTTCCCTGGTCTAAACCATAAATGCTTGTACCAGAAAGAAAGGCTTAAAAAAAATGCTGTCTATCAAGAGGGACATTGCAACTATTCAGCAGAATGTAGCAGCAGGTCTTTGGAGTGAGCTTTTAAAGTCCCTTCCAGCCTGGGCTGTGGTGTGATTCTATAAATGGGGGGCAGGTAAACAGCAGGGGGTGTGCATTGATACTGAGGGAGGGGGAGCTGCACTTGCTTGGTGTCCGACAGAAGGAGGCCTGTGGCACTGACTGGTGTGCTTATGCTACTGAACCAGAAGGGGCCCATTCAGTTAATCAGATTCTTTGCTTAAGATGATGTTGCTTATTTATAGACATAAGGAAGTCTTATACAATGTGCAGCCTAGTTATATTTCAAATGAGAAGTTCTCGGGTTTTAATTTTTCTGTGACTATCGTGAAGCACGGACAAAGAATATTTTATAATGGACAAATAACTGCCTACTTCAGGAAGCAGGGGAAATAGGAGCCAAATATAAGAATGAGTAACAGCCTTCATACGCGATTGTGATTCAAGGGATAGAGTCACAGAACAACTTCAAAGATTCCTGCTAGTCGACAGGACATTTGGAACAGACTGAGATGAGAAAAAAGCATTCCCTCTGCATTACAAAACTCTGGCATTCACTTTCAAACTGCTAATTAGGAAAAATAGGTAGCACCCACAGATGAAAGCACTGTATGTGTCAGTCTTAGAAATAAAGACATGATTATGGAATTCTTGGTACTGAGCATCTAGATGTTGATCCCCCGTAATCTTGTTTGTGTATCCAAGAAACAGAATTTAGAAGTGTAAAAAGATGAACTTCTCTAAATCATAGCACAGAGTACATTTTTTTGCAGGCTTGAATTGCTTGCCGTTTAAAAGACTGATTTCCCCCAAGCATGTTTGTGGGGTATTTCTACCTTAATACTAATGGATGTAAACTTATTTTACAGCCAAATGATTTGCAATTCACATTATCATAATATAATTGATAATTGCAAGCACTGTTTGAAGGTGCCCGTTAAAATTTACGGACACGTCAACTCTTGCTAAATTGAAACAGAGAGAAAGGCATCTGTTTGGTATGTACAAAGCTTTTCACAGTCCTAAAAGGAAGCTTGACCAAAATTAAGTGCAGAACAATGATGCTTATTTTGATTCGTTTTTCCTCTCCATTAGATGCCTTTCAGATATAGTAGAATCCAGACAGGAGAACAGTTTGGGAGATGCATCTGCTAAGTTACAAATTTGATTCTCTCTGTGTGTTTGTGTGAAATATTGCTTTAGAAGTATAGCCTTCGACGTGGCTGTTTCTAGCAGCAAGGTTGAACCTTGCCCATCAGCAATGAATAGTTCTAGCCCAATGAAGCAATGCACAGGGACAGAGCATGGAAAACCCTCAGTGATCAAACTGAAGCAGAAAAGCTAATGGAGGTTGTTTCTAAAGAACATCCTGTTCTTTTGGCAAATGAGATATCTAGTGGAGAAGTAGAAGTGAGAGAATTTTTCACTTCTGTCAAGTAACTCTGCCAAATTCTCAATATTCTCAAGAATGGCAAGGGATTTAACTTCATTGGAAACTGTGTCACACAGCTGGTGAATCACTGAACGTTTTATTTGCATTGCATTTGGTTACCTTTTCCAGGACCACTCCCCTGTCCACTCAGCATATTGTGCATCAGTCGGCCACGTTTATATCATAACAGTATATGCTTATTTATAACAGCAAAAGTTGCTTCTGCATTTGTACAGTGAGAAAATAACATAACATGATGTGTTCTGAAGTGCTTCCCTGTAATTTTATCCCTATGCATGAAATCTCGGGAATAAGAAGGGCACTTTTTAATAAAAATTGCTATTACAAAATTTATTGGACCCATCAAAGCTACTATCCAAAGCAGATTTTTATGGAGATGATGTCTTTTAATTCCCTGCTCAGCAAAGTCTCAGGTGAGCTACCAGTATAGGAAACTAGCTGCTTAGAAGATGTTTTGCTCCAGACATTTTGTGTTACAGGCAGATGAATGGAAGACTGCATCAAAGAGCTTCATTTTTTTTTATGGTTCAGTGTTCAGGTGGAATATGAGTGCAACCAAAGCAAATGCTGTCAGCCTTACATTCATCTCAGGAGCCTTTCCTCCCTTCCCTTGAGAGAAAGTGAGCTAAGAAACAGAAATCTATAGAGTTGCATCTAAAATTCCCTAATTATATCAAGTGATATTTCTGGGGGGAATTAAAAAGTGTAAGGCTACAATGAAGCAGATATTTTTGTTCTCTTTTTGTTGCTTATATATGACTGTGCCTGTTTTAAGGTTTCTGCAAGATGGTATGAACACATCATTCTGTAGTGAGGAATTATTCAATTTTTAAGCTACAGTAACACTTGAAATGGTCAATATTTCAAAAATTGAATTATGTTATAATTCTAGAGATACACTTTTTTTCCTTAAATTAGGCTCATCAATTAGATATGTGCACTGAGATATCTTAGCAGCTTAAGTGGAGGCTTAGTTGATCACTGACTTCATGCTGTTCAGCTTTCTGCATGGACGTTGCTATTTCTGGTTTTACTGATGGCATGTAGCATGATCTTAAGTTCATCTAGTACTTGGCTGTAGTAATCAATTAAATTAGGAGTGCATCTACCTTTGTGACTAGTGAAATGGTTAGCCCCCTCAGAAAATTGGCCAAACTCCCATTTCACACTGCAAGTCTATAATGAGGTTCCGACTGCAGAGCTGTAGAAAGCACAGGTGCTAACTGGAGATTTTTTCAGGTGACTGGCATAGGAAAGTGGCATATAGTCCTGAGGTGCTTCAGAAAAAAAATGTTTAAGGATGATGTTCTCCATTGGGTTTTTTTCTCTTAAATCATATTTTCCCAGAGATACGTCTCTAAGTATTCTGCCATCTGTTGTTGGTATAAAATCTTTACCAACATTCATGTAAATGTAGAATGCTAATAAACTATATTTCCAAATCAGTCTGCTTGGAGAAAGTTGTGCTCTTTATGAGAAAGGTGTCTTGCAGCACCATTGCTTGCAACTGCTGTTTGTTGGGGTGATGTGGTTATTTTGGGGCAGTGGTTTGTGATCTGCCATAAAAATTATCATAGCACAAACTGCTGTTCATGAGGAAATGGAGCTGCTAATGTGCCTTTAAATGTAGTATATCACTTAATGGAGGTATTAAGTAGGAATTGGCCCATCTGTATAGGACCAGAGACCTGGACAGATTTTCACTGAAGAGACAGTCTGATACGTGGCTGTGTCTTTCACTAGAAGCCAGATTTTGGTGAAGAACCCCACAGAGTACCAATCCTCTTCTTCCTTCCCTGGCTTTTCTTTGGTCTATCCTGGTTTACTTTCAGCCCCAGTGTCTTTATACTCTGGGAAGCAATGGCTTTAATGGAGCAGAAAGCAAGTGAATTAAATATGAGCACATGAGAGAATGCAAGGCAAGGAGAACAGAAGCATGCGATGTTACTACTTGTGCAGCTGGATCTCTTGAGGTGCTGACAAGAATGACCAGCATGAAAAGTCTGATACATAGGAAGGTGAGAAAAGGACATAATGTCTTGGCAAGAATAGGTTTTGTGTAACAGGTTAAGAACACTAGTAGCAAAGTAATGGTTAAATGTGAGGCCTTTGGTGCTTTCTAAAATGCATTGCAAGCACTGTTAAATGGAAAATGAATTTGTTTTTTTAATAAAACAAAGCAATATGAAAAAGGGGCCATGAAACCATCATTACCATTAACTGGAAATTTATCATGCAGCTGTTGTACTGCCAACTGGCATGAGGTTATTGAATATTGAACTGGGGGTTTAAAAAGCAACTCAATGTTAGTTCATTGGGTTTTGCAGCTGCATTCACTTACATATTTCCAGACATTTCTGAGACAATAATTATTTAATTATTCAATCTAATTTCTGTAGGAAGTCATGGTAAGATAGAGGAGGATGCCATGTAATAAGCCAAGATCAAGAGTATAAATTAGGAGGTGTGAGTATAAACTGGGATTTCTGATTCCTGCTCTAGCATTAGGCACCCAGAATATTTTACAGTAAAAAAAATGTGTCTCTAGACTTTGCTGTCTATTGGACCACATGGCAGTTGAGGGAGAGTTATCATGATCAGAATCCTGTCATACATGTTCATACTTTATTGTCTGTCCCAATCAGGCACCTGCTCTTCTTAGGTTTGGTTTTGGTTGTTTTTTTTTAATTTCTGGCCTTGTGTCATTAATCCTACAATCTGCTCTTAAAATTCAAAATTCTTGAGTAGTTATGCCTGGGAAGAGATGGTAGAATTGGCTGGATGATCAATTTTATTTTACAGTTGGGTGAATACAAACGTCTGCAGTTGCACAGACTTTCTGCTCTATGATGTTTTCCCAATGAACTTTGAAGACAAAGTTGTTACTACATGTAACATTCCCTTGGATGTCAAAGGACTGAGGGCTAAATCACAGTTTAAGGCTTACAAGTCAAAATATTTTTTTTTTTTTATTTTTTTTTATGATAACCACATCCCCCTTGTCTTTTAGTTATTATGAAATCAAGACTTTGTGGCGGAGGAGTGGAATGTTTGTATGTAAGGAGAGTAAGTTACCAGTTGAGACCGTTTCTGTTTTCCAGCATTGCTCATAGTACATTAATATACCCCTTTAGAATGGTAGTTGCTCAGTCAGAAAGGTCCATCAGTCCAAGCCATTTTGTGTGGGAATTACATTTATAATTTCTTGTGTAGATTTTTTTTTTTTTTTTGAGTAATTCTCCCCTACCGATGTCCTCAAATAAAGAACTCATTTTAAATGAGTTGTTGCCAGCCCAGGGTCTGGCCTTTATCCTCATTCCTTAACATTAGCCTGAAGGTTTAATTCAAGTTGTATTTAGTGGAATACTTTTGTAGTCCTTCATTTACATGTATGCCAACAAGCTTAAATGCACTGCAACCTTGGAAGACTTTCAAAGGAAGTAATAATTCCTCTGAAATAGGTCTTTTGAAAGCTTTATCTTGTTCTTTTTCTTTTTGTTAATCTTGGAGCCCCTTAGCATGTCAAAGCAATTTTTCTAATGTCACATCTTCTAGACATTAGCATGAAAGAGCTTTAAAAGATGATTTGAGAAAGAATAAATGTTGAATGAGCATTTATTATAGAGCCGTTTATGCTACATTTGCATTTTGACTATATTTTTGACGTGAAGTGTTTGAAAAGCAGGCTAATTCGAAAGTCAATAGTCTCTAAACAATGCATACTACAAGTCTGTTTACACTGAACTGTTTCCTTTGTGCATTAATTTACAAAAATAAGATTTCATTAGGCTTAAGCTGATTTGTTTATAGGGATGAGATTAAACTAGTCTCATTAGCCTTAACATTGATCACTACCAAATTTCTAAAGGCAATACCATTTCAAATGTTCCTCTTTAAGTTATGGTCAAGAGAACAGGGAAAAACTCATCAGTCAATTGATACTGATTTTTTTTTATTACTATTATTTTTTTGAGTTCAGATTCCTTCCAATTCAACTAATATGGAAAGTAGTAACTGGAGAATACTCGGGTCTGGAATGAGAAGAGTAACATTTATTTATCACGGTACTACAGAGAAATGTATTTATTTATTTTTTAAATTCTGCAAAGATGGCAGGCTGAGATTGTCTGTGTATGTAGCAGCTAACAGACTGAAGTTGTGCACAATTGGAATTACTGTTTGTCTTTGTGCACAGAGACTGGCCAGATAGCATTTGGCATACTGATAGCTTTAGATGTATGCTACCAGGGTAACACATGTATTGTCCATATATGTCATCCAAGATATTCTGAGGAAAGTACATAAAAGAATTTCAGTGTTCAGGCATCACAATATTCTACGTAAGTAATTTTTAGAATCTATGCTATTGTGGGGGTTTTGGAAATACTGCTTTACAGACAGCTTGCTAATTACAAAATTTAAAGGAAAGTAAGAAAAAAATGAGGATCTTCCATTTTTGCAATGCCAGTGAAATCTCAGCTTTAGTGGAAGGATCAAAATATTAACAAAGAGGAAAAGAATTAGCAAGATTGATATCTGTAATGGCTGGAGAAAAAAGTAAGAGAGAAAGATGGGGATGGTGTGAGCAGCCAGCAGGCAATGAAAGAAATCTAGATGACCTATACCTTCAGATAGCCACCCTACATCACAGGCAGGATTCCCACCATTGCCCCCCAAGTCTGTGATGTGATAGAAACTTGGAGAGCTATTGATGTTTTAATTTCAGAAGAGAAATTCCCTCTTCTATAGAGGTTCAATAGTCACATTAGTCACTGCAAATACTTTTAATTTATTTATATATAAATATTTCTATTTTTAGTTATGCGTATTCATACACAATAACAGTAAATATTATTTTTGAGAATTCGTGATTTATAAGGTGTTTTTGAGTATTTCTGATTTATAAGGTGGTTTTAGCGGGTGTCACCATAATGACAGGATTGTTATTATTTCCCGGATGAGATGCATTCTGACACGTTCCTGCCACTCAGTCCTCAGTACAGGAAAGACTCAGAGTCCATATTGGTATAATAATAAAAGAAGGTGTAGCACAGAGAAGGGGCTGAGTGAGCATTTAACCATTGCATAAATCCCATAAGGATCAGTCTTCAACTTAGCAATGCAGCAGTGAACCCCCCTTTTCCTCCTCTTTACTATAGATTCTACTGTTGCCATCCAGAGAGGAACTGCAATTTTCCCAGCCTAGAAACCTTCAAATACTGCTAATAACCCATCATTCTGATGTCAAGAAAGCCATAATCATTCTAAGTATGGCTAATGTGCAATTACACAGAAGCTGCCCTCCTTAAACAATCCTTTTTAAGTTCTCACAACACACAGAGGGCAAATCTTGTGGCACCAAGTTGTAGAGATCAAAGGGTCCTAGTAGTAGCAAGAATTTTAAAGTCCCAATAATATCAGAAAAAGGAGAATCCACAAAAATGAGCAACTTCTCCATGGGTGTTCTTGGAAGGTCTATTTTTTATTCCTCTTGAGAGATCTGGGTTACTTTTTTTTAAAAGCTCATTGAAATATATATTCTCAGAGCAGTGACTCACCGAAGAAGAATCGGGATACAACTAGATGAAATATGGCCTGCTGTAGGTATGCATACATGTTCAGGTATAGAAAAGATGTTGGGACTGTTAGATGAGGTGTTGATATGTATTAACATGGAGAGAGATGCATATATACGTGTGTGATATATGCACACCCAAGTGGGTATTTTTGTGTTGTGTTTAAACATACATAGTCGCCAGCGCTGTCTGAGTATCTCCTAACAATTATTCTACTACTTGAAGTGACAATCTAATTGAGAGGGGCTGTCAGGGAAGGTTTTAAATCTGAAACATAACAGACCTTAAATGGACCTCCCCTCCCCAGTTCTTCAGGTGGTATTTGCTTTATGGGAGTACATAAAGAACAAGTGAAAGATTTACACTTTTGCTGTTATTCTCAGACACACACACATAGGTAAGGGAAACAAAAAAGAAACTATTTGTGAACTTTCTGAATAAGGTAAGAGTGTTCTCATAAAAGCAGGATTTTTAAAAGGGAATTGTTGAAAATGGCCTAAGAATAAAACTTTTGAACACTGTCTCCTTTTTTTCCTTGGTATGAATAAAAGCTCTAAAAGCTGTAGCCTTTAACCTCTTCAGGTCTTTCTATTCATTTTCTGAAGAGATTTACATGAGAGATGTTCTTTTTTGCTTGAGTTGTTTGATATAGGTGATGATCATGTAAGTGCAAGGGCCTATCTTTCTCAGGATCTTCAGACCTCAGCACTGAGCTGAAAGCTTGCTCTCAGCAGTGGATAGCAGGTGAAAATAACTCTGTCCTCCTTCAAATGTTATTTCCCTGGAAGTTTTAGCATTTCAGGGCTACTAATGCTTTACTACTTGGGTGCCTCTAAACCCTAGCCTTCAGCTAAAACTGTAAGAGATTGTATAGTATCCTGGGCTAATCCTAAGAGGATATCTACTACTATGAAGTCAGTTGCCTGGGGGCTGAACTTCATCAGTCATGATATCAGAAGGGGTCTGTGTCCCTTCTCTCTTTCCACATATGCGAGATTTATCCATGCATTTAGGGACGAGAACAGAAACATTCTTTAAATAGGAGACTTCTGGGGAAAGGCAAATTGTGAAGCGAACAGTCGTATTGTCTCTGCACATTCCTGCCCTGTGCCTGCTTTTGGAAACCTGCTCAATACTAAAGCGCAGCAATGCAAGAAGCAGGATAGCTGGAATTTAACATGAAGTCCCAGGCACTTCTATACATTAGAGATTTTATGGCTACTTTTATGTGACTAAATAATAATAGACTAGGCAAATGCTGTCCTTCCTGAAGTCAATTTAAAATAAATAAATAAATGAATCACGTCCCATTTACTCCGTCTAGGATTTAATTTATTGTTCCTAACAGATTATTTTTTCAAATTCCAGCTAAATTATTTGTTCTGCATGCTGCATACTTACCTTGTAGCTTGACCATTTCTGTCTTTGTTGTCACTCAACACTTGCTTTCCAAAATTTATTCCATGGAACTTCTTGTTCAGCAGAAGGAATTACTGAACTATTAGAAGGAGCCATTCAACAATTTCACCATGTTTCACAGTGTGCTGCATAATGAATGCCTTGCATTATATTGTCCTCTTTCCACCCATAGAACGAACAAGAAATTCTGCTACGCTGAGATGGATACTTCAGTGTTATGAATACATCCTTCAAAGAATGTAATAGTGACCATGGTCAGGTGAAGGTATTAATTCTACATTTTATGTGTTGTAATTAAATTATCACTCTTACAGCTTCCTTGCCAAAGGGAAATTCAGCTTTTGGGTAATAAGCCAACTGTGTAGGACAGCTATTGTTGTATTACAGTGTCCACTTCTACTTAAACTTGGAAGACTCAAAAGTGCAAATAGTTTGTTTATCAGGTGATTATTTTACAAGGAATTTCAGATTGGCTGAGCCTTACCATTGCCCAAATTTCTCAGAGTTACCACTGCCAGTTAATTCTTCTGCAGGCAGAAGTTTCTAGTTAAAACTTCTGCCTAGCTGTGTTTTTGGAAGGTGAGGGAATGTTAACTATAATGTAGCAAAAGCTGACCTCTGATAACTGTGCTCTTACCTAAAAAATGTTACAACATTCACCTAAGGGGTTGCTTTGTCCACTTCCCTGACAATGGGGAAAAAAAAGGGGGATGAAAAAGAGAGGTGCCCAAGAGATTTTGAACAGATGATTGTCTTTTGAGGTGCCGGTTAGGAGCATATGGAAAAGGCAGAATTCGGATTTCAAAATCAGTGAATTGCCTTGAAAGTTAAACAGCTCACCAGTTTGTCCTTGCTTCTGGCTCCCTGCTTTCTGCCCAGTAACCTTAGAATGAGTGCGGATCTACTTCTACTGGTCCTGTTTCCATGTTCTTGAACATGTTAAGCTATTCAGATGGAGAGCAGTGTCTGAAGATGGGTATCTACCAGCAATTGAACAGAATATAGAAGTTGACTGGATGTTAATGAATGAAAATGTTCATTTACAAGGCAGTTTTAGCGTGACATCCAATGGGATGGGCTATAAAAAAATTGTATTTTCGTAATTCTCCCTGCTGACTGCAGTCTTTTACTAACATCTCTTCTTTTTTTTACCTCTTTGGGTCCTGGTTAGGCGATTGTTACTTTGATACTTCTTCTGGTATAAACAAAACTTTCATGTTGAATGGCAGTTTGTGTGCTTCCAAGGAGAGAATATACACAATGCTGATGTATATCCAATCCCCATGCCTCCTACATAGTCTTGTAAATAGGCATTAAGCCCTATTTATGCCTATTCGTTCTTGTTCATTGAGCTGGAATATGAGAATGTGCTGGTCCTGCTATTTTTCTGTGTTGTTATTACACTGAACAACTCCAAGTTTCAACACAGTGTGATGAAACTTGTTTGTGGACTAGGGCTCCAGGGTTGCCATTTTGTTGACCATGGGACATTGGCATTTGGAAAGCTGAGGTGGGATACAGGTGGGTTTCTGTAGAACAAGGCTGGTTTACCCCAGCTTAGCATCTGGCTGCTGTTTTTCTTTGGATCCAATTCGATATTCAGTTATGAAGCAAAATTCTGACTGAAGAGGTTAGCCTGAGTATGCATATAGTGTAGTAAGTCTTTTTAAGGTGTTAACATCACAATTTTCATATGCATGTGGAGGTGAAACTGTTTTCATATAGGACACTGGAACAAACCTGTGAGTTGTTCCCAGGCTACTCAGGTCAAAGGTTCCCCATAGCTCCCTACCACGCAAGGTGAATATTCTTTGGGTCCTGAAGGAGAATTCTGTAAGTACCAATAACTGGGACTTGTCTATCCAATTAATAATCAGAAAAAAATGCATACGTAAAGGGGAACTGGTAATGATCCTACTATTAAAGCTTTAAATATTTTGTAGCATAAGAGCACTAAGTCAGACTTCACTAAAGCATTTGAAATTAGGACCTCTTAAAAAAAATACAGCAGTTGGATGGAGGAGGAAAAAAAAAAAAGCTTCAAAGCTGCTTTTTCTCCCCCTTGGAAACCTGCTGGTGTTAGGATAAAATGAACAGAGAAAAGAGAAAGGTTTGCCTTCTAATAAAGCATCTGTTGCCCACTTTGAACATTTCTTACTTCTTTGTGAGTGAGTCTCTTCAGTTATGGCGACTACTGACAATGAAGAACAGAGGTATAGAAAAAGACAATACCTGTTATATAGCCAATATTTCTGATTTCATGTCACTTTGAACAGAATCTTCATTTGACCACATGCTGTGTCCAAAAGGAATTTCTTTGTTGCCTGATCCAAAGATGCCGTAAGATGCTCAAAAAAGTAAACTGCAGGAATCTGTTCAATAAGAAAGATAAAAACAAATCTTACAATTCATTCAGTGCACTGCTATCACTTTTAACTTCAGCCTATTTTGGCATGCTGCATAAAAACTGAATTTAAATGACTTGTGCTTCTTTTCCCCTTTTTTTTAATGTTGTTAATTCTGGTCATGGACTACACATTTCCTTCATCTTGAAAATAAAGGGTAACAAAATAAACAGCTTCACATACATTCAAAATGTGAGAAGAAATAAGAGGTGCACATACATCACTGGATTGTTTAGAAACCTGGGAATAGTTATTATTGCCACTGAATTTTAGCTGCTGTACCCAAGCTTTGTGAAGCTTACCCTCCACAAGAGATTTGCAGCTTTTCACAGAAGGAGGTTCTCAGATTTGGCTGAGGAACTTACCTGAGTGATTCAGCAAAATTTTGGCCAGACCTCAGACAATTTATTTTTCTGTCTTCTGTGAATGCTTATAATTCAAGGCCAAAATGGCAGGTGATTGTATGCTAAGGTCTGCCTTCATCTCTTCCCAGTCAGCTCTTGTCCTGCTTGCAATGGATGAAGTCAGCTCATGACTGGCCATTGAAGCATTAAGCAAAGGCAAAGTAATGAAATACAATCCTAGAGTTTAGGAAATACAGGAAAACATGAAGTTTTGAAAAACATTTGGATCTTTTAGAGAACTGGATTAGATTACTTCCTTTTTTTTGGAAGCTCTCAAAACTGTCTCCTCCAATCTCTTCCTACTGTAACCTCAAGTCTATTTTCCAGTTTGAAGAAGAGCACTTGTAGGTTGCTTTGGGGTGGTTTGTTTGTTTATTTTATTTGGGGTTTTTTTTGTGTGCAATAGTACATAGTACAATAGTGAGAGTATAATCACAGTTGAATTTTGTTGTGACTACAGTCTAGTACTATTTATCATGTGAACTATTACATCGCATTTCTAAATATTCAGGCTAGTTTTAATTTCTCATTTGCAATGTCTTCAACATAAGAAATGTAGCATGCTTTTGGAAGGAGTAAAGGAGGGTTATATGGAAATTACACCTATCAGACACTTTATGGTATTGGCGTGAAGCCTTGTGGTGAGAAAGATGAATGCCTTAAATGCGTGTATCTTACAAACGTAATAAACAGTTGGTGTTAGTTAAACAGAAACTGAGGTTGATTTCAACAGCAGCATGGTTCATACCATACAATACAAAAACTGGGGTGCAAAATCAGACATGCCATCAATCAAATTTACTGTCGGAGACAGCACAGGATTTTGCAAGAAATAATCTTGTGACATGATCCTACTCTTTGAACTCAATGGGAAAGCTCATTGATGTTAATGGAGCAGGGCTGACTCCTTGCAGAATAACCTTATTCCTACAGAGAGAAGTGTCTCTGTAACCCTTTCTTTAACTGTGGTTGGCTTATAAACAGATTGATGAGGAGTTCTAATAATAACTTAACCTACTTATTTTATAATGACGTTCTTATGAGTTTCTAACTCCTTTTTCAATTTTATTTGTGTCTCAGACTCAAAGTTGTCATTTTGCAGTGAGTTCCATACGTTTAATAATTTTTTTTTTATATTTCCTTTCATTGCTTTTGTAGTTATGCCTTTCCTTTTTAATTCACTTTACCTTTGTATGTGTTTAAAGAGAGCAAAGAAGAAAATTCAGTCTGTTATCCATATCCTTCATTACTGCCAAATACCTTTTTAGGCCACCTCTCTCATTTCTTCCACAAAATAGGAGGATCTCCCAAGTCCAAAGTAAGTTTACCTGGGAAAATACCCGTGTCAGCTTCCAAAAACTTAGTAAAGATCAAAACAATAGTCTGAAAATAGAGTTTCTTAAGTATTTTCCATTCATTTCATTCTCTAATATTCTTAAAGCCATTAGTTTCTTTCTCACTGAAAAGTACTAATTATGGAAGCCCCGGAGTCATGAAGGAGCAATGCATCCACTTCATGTAAGTGTCTGAGAAAAGATGACAGAAGCTTTAGAAACTCAAGTTTGCGCATGGCAACCAAGATGGGCTGTGGTGGGTTGACCTTGGCACGGCAGCAGGTGCCCACCAAGCCCTTCTATCACTCCCCCACCCCTGTCAGCACAGCACGCAGGGAGAGAATAAGACGCAAGGAGCCGTGGGTTATGATAGATAAGATGTTATTCTCTGCTGCCCATCTACAGGCAGAATGAACTCTACCCTGTGTAAGCTTCTCTGGACCAATAGCTCCTTAGTCTGGAATGGCAGAAACAATCAGGTTCTGCTGTGGACCTGACCAGGCTTGCTCTAGAAGGGGAAGGGTGGCAGGATTTGTGCTGACAGACCGTATTACTAACCAGATTTGAGCAAGAGTCACTTCCTTTCGCTGTTACGTTCCATTTCAAACAGGGGCACAGCAGATACTCCCATTTAATCATTAACAACTTACCTCTAGACTGGCCACCCTCTGTCTCATTTAAATTCTTTGGTCCACAGCCACCGTCAGCTTTCCTGAGGGGTTTACTCTTTGAATTATGCATTACTTCTCTCAAGTCATCAATGTTACTCAGAGCAGATGCATGTTCTGTAATTGATTAGTTATCTCTTCATGGCAAACAGTAGAGTTTGTGATCGAGCAAGCAGGTTCATAGATTCCCTTGATCAAAGCATCAGAATCTGATTATGCTTCCTATAAAGAACATCCTTTGAAGTGGATCAGCACTCAGGTAATTCAATTATCTTCTTTCTGGAGAATTCATCTTGAAAGGAGGTCATTTGCTCAGGTACAAAGTGGTGGAAGATATTGTTTCCATTATGACCCATCTGGTGACTTTGTCAGCCTCATAAAAAAAGGAGTATGTTAAGATTATTTACTGTATCTGAGAGGTAGAGATGTGATTTTAAATATTTTTTTAATTAAAATTAGTAGATTAAAGATGGTAATTTGTTTAAAATAGATCCCGTATTATATTCATCTGCATCTGACCTATACTTCTAGAAAAAATGAACAGTTACCAAGTTAAAACTTAAACCGTGATAGGACTTTTCAGAATGCTGTACAATTTTTTACCTACATTTGCTTGTCAGCCAATTTATTAGCTCTTATGCTCCTCAGAATTCTGGATGGAAATCCATTTTTCAAACCAGAGAGCACTCTTTTTTTTTTTTTTTCCCCCCTATTATACAGGGCTGAAAGTTTCTAAGGGATATCTAATAATCCTGGAATTGTTTTTTCTACAACTTTGCTTTCTCAGGAGTGTATCAACATTTTTCATTTCATTACTGAAATAGATCAATGGTTCTTACTAGGTACCAAAAAATCTTTAATACAAAGTGAAAAGTACTGCCAAATACTACTTTAAAGCTGAGAGCTCCCAAGAGAAGTAATGGAAAAAAAGTAAAAAGTATTTTTAATTCAAGCACTTTTAGAGATGGAAATTGTTATATTTCCTTCTTAAACATGAACATCTTAGTGTTATTTACACTGTAGATACACGTGAACTTTGCAGCACAGTTCCCCAGCACAGTGGATGAATTTCATGGCCAGAATGATGCCCCAGTTCCGATCTCCATAACGAACAAAGGGCAACACAACCTGACAGGATCCAGCAAGGAGTTTCCAGCTGGGCATCTCCACCTCAGTGTTTCCTTTCTTGTCTGTCTTTAGCCTTCAGTGTCACATCTCCCTAGGGCAGAAAAGGGAAAGATTTGAAAACATAACACTTGTAAATAAGTTATCTTACACTTCTTTTGTTATCTCTGGACATCAGGGAACATATGACAACAGTACTTCCTGAAGTGGTGGTGTGCACGGTGTATCTTTGTTGCTCTGGAATTATGTGAGGTTTCACTTTAGATCTCATACCATCCTCTGCTGGTGGATGTTCAGTGGCCCTTGGTAAATGTGTCCATAGCAGAGGACGAGGTGGTCCTTAGATTCAGTGTTTGTAAGAACTGACAAATTCTTCCAAGCACATATTTCTAGTCAGGAGGCAGAATGATAAAAATTGAAATAGCTGAAGGAAAATGAAAAATAGCTAACCTCTAAGAGGTTTAAAGAGAGCAGTCTCCTTAGGACCATGTGAAATTCCTGAAAGAATTCTTTAAACCTCTTGCTGTGAAGAAATGCTTTTTTTTTTTTTTCTGAAAAGGCAGGCAGGCCCACAAAAGTACATTGAGGATTTAGTATCTCTTTTCTTTTCAGTTGGTGTCACTTGTGTCTCCTCCTTGCTCTTTAGGCTCCTCCATGTTTGCCTGCCTGTGACCCCTTTGAGATACTTTCTGAGATAAGATGTGTTCCTCTGTACACTTTTGATTGGAACTTTCAAGTGTAGACAAAGGCTTCAGGCTCCTTGCTCTGTCTGGTTTTTTGTACATTAGTTTTGTCTCTTTTCTGAGACCTATAACACTCCCCCATGCTAATTAACCTTCCTTAATTTCAAAATCTTCCATGCACACATACTTTTTGTATAAAAACTATTTCTGAAATTGTGAAATCAGTAAATTCATGTGCAAACTTATTTTGATTCTTTTATATGTCCCCTGGCTCTGCTCTGTATCCACCTCTCCTATTTATGTTTCTGATCTCCTCGGGCCGTATTTCTGAGTATGTCAGAGTATGGCATGTAGACCTTTGTATCTGAATGGTGTGAGGATTCATTCTCCTTGTGGAATATGGTTACAGCACTCTGTTGCCATAGAGGAAGGTTGATTTAGATATATTTTCGGGACAAACGGAAATAATTCCTTTCTCCTCTCCAGACAATGATTTGCTCTTATCACTAAGGTAATACCTTGTTTTCTAGCTCTATAACCTATATTTTAAAACTCATAGTAGTCTCTAAGAAACAATTGTTCTTGATTCTGGTTTTGCATGTCCATTTTTCTTGGCTGTAACTATGCATATATGTAACACCAATAATTTAGCTCTGGTGTTTTGTACATTATTCCTTTAAAGAAGTGCAGTGTCTTTCCTTATTCTGAATCTTACTGGCCAAAGCTGTACTTTGTATGAAACATAAGGAGTGGTCTGAAAGCAAACGTTCTTCCAGATACAGCCAGTCCTATTTGCCAGAAAGATACTTTAGCCTGAAAGAAGAGTTCATGCATCCTTTAACAAAACAAACACAATTTTAATCCCCTTTTCCCCTTCCTACTGCAGGGAGTGCTGAAAGCTGTCTTAGCTCATAGAGGAAGTAAATTTTGTGTTTAACTACTTCAAAATCTGTGAGCAAGCAATTCACACCATCATTAAAATCCTTGAAGTGACTTCTTGGGCTTGAGGTCTGAAGTTACATTTATTCCCAGGAGTGAATATAAGTACTTACAGGAAATGTTTTGATCCTTTTCCATTGTGGTGGTCCCTTTGCTGCCCGAGCTGTGTGTTTCAACTGTATGAAGCTGGGCAAGAGGATCTAATCTAGTATGCCTGTGTCTGTGTGTTCTGTAAACTGAGCAAGACAACACAGGGCTGCTTGTTCCAAGGTGTCTCTAAAGCACCTCCTGCAATAGGATCTTAGCATTGGTTAAGTCTCCTAGATGCTGATGTACCATTATTAATGATAATAATGAATATAAGAGACTGATTAGTAGTCTGCATTTTACCAATGCAGTGAATAGAATGCTCTTCTCTAGGAAGTAGTTATATAGTGTGGGAACTGCAGAATGGACTTTGTTTCTTCGGTTGTATACAGTGCAGGATATATGTAGGTCAAGCTCTGTTAGAACTGTTAGGCCCACTGAGCCAAGAACTCACCCTCCCTTACAGGTATCCCCCATGAAGTACATGTATGTTGCTGTGGCACAGCTGACCTAACTTAATTGGGACTGTTCTACTCAGCTGACTTAAGATACTGTTCTAAAAGTGCCCATGCTGCTAGAGTTCCAGACTTACTGCTAAAGCACAGGTCCATTAACTTGGTTATTTTAGTTTTCATTTCATGGCTATATGTGATAGGGACCCATGTAAAGTATTTTGAAGTGGAAAATGTTAATCAGAAATAAAAAAAAAATAAATTACTTAACTGCTGCTTTGCTTCTAGTGCTGCTGAAGAAGTCAAGTCCAGTTAGTATAATGATGATGGTAGTTGTGTTACAGTGTGCAGTGTGTGTGTGGCCATGGAGTTATTCCACTGAAAGCCGTGGAACGCGGTTAAATGGTAGATGTGTGAATGTTGGAGCAGTAGCCAAGCAATGAGGAAGTTAAGTGGATGAGACTGTTGGAATGGAAACAGAAATCATTAAATGTAGGTGTCAGGATTTTGACATGTGACTGTGACTTGAGGCAGTTTTGCAGCTGATGCTGAAAAGAAAAGAGAAAAAAAGAAACAGCCTATTAAAAGAAAAAGGGTTTCGGACTTTGCAGGCCTAAAATATAAGGCATTCAAACAAATCACTGAAAATGCTGCTACAGTTTTCATGTGTTGTACTTTTTGAATAGATGTGGTTTGTAGTGATTGTCAATGGAGCAGCAATGGAGATCTGGGCTGACCAGTTGGACATGTCTGAAGTCCAGCTGGAGTAATGCTGCTCCCTGCTGTGTCAGCCGGGCTCGAGCCTGTGGGCTTGGGAGCCCTGTCTGATGGGTGAATGAAATGGATGCTTAATTCTCTTTTCTTCTACTCTCTCTCTGTATCTGTCTCTCTCTCTGTATCTTACACAAACTTTGAGTCATTAGTGGACTGCCTGCTGTAGAAATCTCTGGGCTTTAAAAAATCTGGCAGTTGCTCTGTCACTGGAAAGGAGATCTAAATCAAATCACAGCAGAGAAGAAAAATTTCTCTTATGAGAGCTGTCACCTTGCTTTTAAAGATGGCTAGGATTTGAAGGGGTGAAAAAAGTATTCGGAAAGAATGTATTTCCATAATCCAGCAAACTTTTTCTAGCTTGAAATATTTTATCATTGTACAGGGAGTTTTCTTTTGTCTCCTTGGTCTCTGTGACCTCATATATGCAACTCTGGTCCTTCAAATCATAGTATGCACAGTAATCTGAATTCATCCCGTCCATGGGAGACCGTAGACCCCGGCTGTGATAACTTCTGTGAACAACTTTGGGAATTAAATAATGTTCTGTTGGTCTAAATTATAAATATTATTAATATACATCGGTTTCCAGCTAATTATTGAGTCTTGAGTTTTGTGCAATAAATGGAGCTGTGGATCTGATAGCAACAGAGCTGTGGTATGTATGTCTCTGTTCCGTATTCCGTTTGAAAATAATTATAGTAAAGAACTCTTAATTATCTTGAATTCAGCACTGCAACTGGACTACAGTAAAGATCTGAATTATATCTCTACTGTGGCGAAATGTGTTTGGTTCTGCATAAGAAATTTTGCCAATATGATGTCTATACCTGTCCATTGTGAATGTACAAGCCTTCTTGTGACTTGGTTTCATCACACCGAAATTGCTTTAATTTTTTTCCTTTGCCTCTAGTCGTGTGAGGAAAAAACAGACAAAGGAAGGCACCAGGCTCTGGTGCCAGGCTGTGCTGCTGGAAGCGCTTCTGGCACCCGACAGAGCGAGCGCCGAACTCCATTTCTTGCACTTTCAGCAAACCAGATCAGTGTTAGTTGCAGTGTATTTTCCTTGGTATGAAAATGCTTTTAGCAGCTTGATTAGGACTTTGTCCTTTACACTGCTGCGTTCACATCTCTGTCAAGTGACATCTGAAATAAGTTTGTGATCTCATCTTCCTCTTGTGAATATTCTGTATGTAAGATGTGCTTTGACTTCTACAAACTGTAGTTGCTTTCTGGAATTTTGAGCTACAGGACATTTCCAATCCAAAATGCTTCATTTAAAAATTAAGTTGACTTACTAGTTGATAAAGCATCCCTTGTGTCCCTTTGAAAAAGTCAGGCTCTAAGAGATGGAGGAAATGAAAACGCCAGTATGACAGCAATTCCACCCAAGCTGTATGATTAACGTGCTGGGATGGATTCTCAGCTGTGCTGAGTTTGTCCTTTGTGAAGCTGAGCAGAGCCAGAGCGAGCAGTGGCACAGAGCCACCGTTCAGTCCTTTGATCCTGGGCCAGCCAGGGGCAGAGCTGGCTGGCTGCATGCTTTAAAGCAACCTAAGAGGTGTTTTAAACTGTGCGGTTATAATGATGAGGTAGGGGCTGCTAACCCAGATTGCTACCCCAGCCCCACTTCAGCGGTATCCTGGGCATTGCTCTCCTCTGTTCCCCAGCCTTGTTTATGACCATATCATTTGTCACCAGGAAACCTGACTGCATCTCTGCAGTTACTGCTTTTAGAAGTAAAAAAGCAGCCAAAGGCAGAGACAAAAATATTGCCTGTTACATTTACACATAGAAGGAAATGTCTCTTTCACCAATATGTTAATCTTATTTTGGAACAAACCCATTTTTAATTATTCGTCTTGATTTCAATATCTAAATCAATTTTATTAAATTTTACTATTAAACTTGAATAAGTATTTTTTAAAGCTCTGTTTACTATTAAGTGTTTATCATTACAGGTATTTGAGGAAATGATATTTTCATTTTTGGAAAGCATTTGCATATTGGAAAAACATGTTTCCTGGATTAGGGTGTGAAACACATATATTTTGGAGTGAAAATTTTCTACTTCTTTCTTAAATCTGTAAAAAGTTATTTCCCCAGGAAGATTTTCTTTTGTTGAAGTTTTTTAATGATTGTAATTCTGAGAAAATAGTCTTTCTTCATTAATTGTGTTCAGGGATTACATACTTGTGAATTGCTTGGCATTAATGTGTTTATGACAGAAATATCCTTTAGACTCTCCTACTGTTGTGATACATTTTTCTGGATTTGAAATTTTCAAACTATTCAATTAAAATTTTTCTTTTCAAAGGCAAGAGCTATTTAAAATAGAAAGCTCGCTACTTGCTGCTACCAGAATGCTCTTTGAATTAGGTCATCTAGATTTTTCCTTTTGGGTGAGACCTTTACTGAAGGAAGGACAGATGATCCTGCGTATCTGCCCAGTGTGCAGTTTCTGAAACATCTGGTGGTGGCTCGGTTGGAGACAGCAGTGGGGGGATGAGTAAGAGGGGAAGAAGCATTCTACTGGAAAAAAAAGCTTTTTCTTTTTTGTTTATTTTAAAATCTTATCCTGAACATCTTCGTGTTGCTCTAGTTTTGACATTTCTGGCTTTCTCTGCAGCTGATGTTAGTGAGTTGTTCTGCCCTCATAACATGTAAGTGTAAAAAGAAGACAAAAAATAGGAGAGCTCTATGGTACACGGTTCTGAAATAACACTGTTCAGTGATCGAGCAAGCACAGTCTGCATCTGAGTAAACATCTGTGCTGAACTTCCAAGCTTGTAAGTTGTAACTACATTGCTTTGCAGCTTTAATGCTCCATTATCCTATTTATTTCTAGATCTCAATGAAAGGAAAAAAATCTCATCTCTGAGAGCCAATGAAGTGTATTTTTTTTTTAATATGAGCAATTGATTAAATTTTTTTCTCCAAAATATTTGATCACCTTTAATAGTTTGCTAATTATTTTCCATGTTTTGAGTTTTATTTTTAAAAACTATATGAATTTTGTGAAATGCCTTTATTTCACTGGGTGCTATCAGAACACTTTTAAAAAGGCAGTGCAAAGTGCCCTCTGTCTCTGCTGCAAGACCAGTTCCACTCAGCCCACACCTGAGGCAGCGTGACTGCCTGCTGCCTGCCCGCTCTGTGCGCCTCTGCGTGAACTACTGCACACCCCCGTGGCCCTGCGCCCGAGGAAGGACCACTCCACCCCTGCCCTGGGCTCTAGTAGATGGTGTAATGCCACAGCCTTCCTCGTGTCTTAAACTGCTAGGGAACGGTGAGCGCAGTTCCGACTGTTGGGCTCTTTGTACCTTTCTTCGTCTGGAAAATGCAACGCGTTTCCTGAATCTTTTGTCACTCTCTAAGTCCAAAAGGAAAGAGCTTATGAAAATGAGGTTAAAATTTTTTTTAAAAGCCTCAAAATATCTGAAAAGCTGTGTGATGGAGACTTACTGGTGCTTTGTTGCTTTAGAGCAGGGACATCAAATTTAGCAGGAACAAAGAAGTCTTCAGGTAAACTTTCTGCTGTTCACATGAAAAACTTAGAAGTTATTAACTGCTGAAGAAATGTTTATCAATTATATGCTCATCTTTTTTTCCTAAATGGTCTAGATTTAGGGGGCAGTTTTGAACCCAGATTTGGAGGTTTGGAACGGAAAGGCAGCACAGCTATAGCAATGTGTTGATAAAAGCAGGAAGATGACTGCGATGGAGAACTTCATAGAAGGCTGAGCCCCGGGGAGCAGCAGTTTGGAGAGAGGAGATGGATTTCGAAAGCAGAGCACAGGCTGGGGACAGAGAAGAGACTGTTATTGAACTTTAACTCCTCTAAGCAATGATGCCGAAGCTCTGCACTAGCCAGTACTGACCCATCTTTAGCTTGAGCCTCATCATCTTCTCTCCCTTAGAGAAAATAGCTTTTCATTGGCAAAAAGTGTCAGTGTGTGTTCACAAGGGAGCAGCATCCATTGCATGACTGGAAACCCCGTTACGCTTTTTATTCTCCATTTCCATCACTGTTTTAGGAATATATTCTCCTTAGTGACTCTTTACAATTCCTATTGATGACAGTGGACCAAAATTTTTCCTCTCCTAGTTTTTGTTTTTTGGGTTTTTGTGGGGTTTTTTTGTTTGTTGATTTTTTGTTTTGTTTTGTTTTGTTGTTGTGTTCTTTGTTTGGTTCTAATCAGCTTCCAGTGGGAAACCATAAAGGGCCTAATTCTGATACCAGGATTTGAGGATACTTGGTACATAAAAGAATCAAGACATTAGAAAGATTACTTCTTGTACTAGTGGTAAAGCTGACCTACAATATATCCTAAAGAAAGTCTTTTCTGTGAGATATTAAACTAACAAGATGTGTTAAACTAATGTGTCACTCTCTGAAAGTTTGAGAGTTTAGAAGTGGGAAACTCTAAATTCACAAGAAAGATGAAAAAGGAGAGAAACAGCAGAACGTGAGGGGAAGGACAACATAAGGCAGTTTTTCCTAAACCTCTATGACCAAGGCAGGCTCAGAAATTTACAGCCTGTCAGATTGATGGAAACAGTTGGCACTTATTTTACTCAAGTGAGTAAGATTTCAAAAATAGGAAAAATAATGAAGCGCTGCACATGAAAGGTTTCTTCTTTAAGGAAGCTTTCCAAGAGCTCCTGTTCCACCAGTTACATTCCTGTACCTAAACCAAAATGGCTTTCAGTCTCCTGAAAGTTTTCTCTAACATCTTTCTAGAAATCTTTAGTTCCAAAGTGTAAATCTGTAAGTATCTTTACAGTGTGAAAATGATTCATGAGTAAGTAGCTGTGTACTACTTGGAACTTTTCATCTGTTGTAAAAAAGTAATTAATTTAGCTTTGAGCAAGTTCCAAAAACATGTGGATCTTGGCCAGCGTAATGAACGTTGCTTATGTGCTACTGCATCATGTATCTTGTGTGGATATTTATTTGTTATTACATATGTAACCTTCTGGGTAAGTACCTCATTGAATAGGAGCAGTAGGTTGTCCTGGTTTGAGTGAGAACAGAACTAATTCTGTTCAGTGATTTTACTTTTCAGCTCAGTTCTTCTAACTAACT
>WTSP01005215.1:0-19038 GCA_025331215.1 Actenoides lindsayi
AGTTCGGTGGGAGTGGAGTGAGCGCCGCGGAGTAGGGCGCGGGGGGGGGGGGGGGGCGCGGGGGGGGGTGGCGGATAAGCATTGAGAAGCCAGTATGTGAACAGTGTAAGAAATGCATTTTTTCCCCTGTGATAAGTAATGAAATTAAAATTCATTACTTCCACTATTTCAACATCAGACTGCAGATTTATTTTGAGAAGCACTAACATGGGAGATTTCAGGAAAAGTAAGACGATAGGCAATAAAAAAATGCACATTTATTTGTTCTCAGTACACTTGAGATTTCAGCTGCTACCTGTAGATGAAAGAGAACTGGGAAAAAAAGCCAAAAACATATAAATAAATCAACAATTAACTTTACAAAAATAATGCAAATAAGGAAAAAAAATATGCACCTCTAGATGTATGGCTTCAGGCTATGCCTTGTGGAAATAAAAACCAAAACAATTTACAAAATCACAAAGTTCCTCTGACATTCACAGTGTGATATTGGAGTGATTTCTTTCCTCTGAGAGCTGCAGACAGTGTCATGACTATTTAAAGCAATTACTTCCCTTCCAGAGGCTCCTTCTACCAAATATACGTGGAAAGCTAATTGGAGTGTGGGATTCCACATCTGACATCATGGGATCTCTGTGGACAAGTACCTTAGAAAGTTCCTTCAATTTCTTTTTTTTTTTTTTTTTTTTTTTTTACATTTGGCCATATATTTCTTATTTTCTGGTGCTTCTGTTGAGCTATTTGCATCTGACTTGCAAAAGTACTATGCATTACAGCTGCAGCTGAAGTCAGTGCTTTTAAAGTGAAGTTGTATCTAAAGCCAGATACAGCAGGAAAAAACACACACGTGGGGAAAAAAGAGAAATCAGGATCTAGGTATAAGCCCAAATTTGAAAATACTCCTGATATTAAATCGTTCATTGCCTCCATTTCCCACTTGCAAAATGGGAATAAAAATGCTCTTTTTTTTTTTCCTGTCTGTGAAACAAAGGAATAAAAATGCTGGTTGTTTCAAGGGGATAGACTCAGTGGACGCTTAAGAACCATTCTGACACCACAATAATGATCAGAAATCAACTGGTATACAATTATATGTACTAAATACTAAAATAAGCCCAGATCTGTGCACTGAAATATTAGGGTAAAATTCTGAATATGTAGCTCTCCAGTAAATGGCCCATTCCCTGCAGTAAATGTGTAAGCTGAAATAATGCATCCAACAACCCTTTATTTCGGGTCTACTCCGTCATTCTTACATTTCAGTCACTACTTCAGAGGTGTTTTCAAAATACATAAAACATTCAGACACCTAGAGGCTTCATCAATATTACCAGTATGTTATTTATCTATTTGTCTCAGTTACTAAATTCTGAAGTATTGGTGAAATGCCGGTGAATTAAGTTTCCAAAGGAAATCTCAAAACCTAAATTCTATCTTTAACTATGTGCTAACCTCTGAAGCTTAGTCATATCTTTGCCTCCACGTTACCCTATGAAGAAGGGCTAGAGTTGAAGCTTTCAGACCAAATTACAGACATTCTTCAAATCAGCTGTTGAAAATGTTAATACTGTTTATCCATACATTAATAATAGAAGTGCAGAATGGGTGAGGTTGACAGGGACCTCTGGGGATCATCTGGTCCAACCCCCTTGCTCAAGCAAGGCCACTTAGAGCTGACTGCCCAGAACCGTGTCCAAGATGTAAAACTCTTCACCTATGAGCCAACTTACAGAAGCAGACACATACTTTTGTACATTTAAACAAAAATTAAAAAAAAAAGTGGGGGATTTTAAAGTCTTTTAAACTGCAAAAAACCCACTTAATTCCTCTAGGAGATGTGGTGAGGAGGAATGGAGGAATCCACTTTTTCAGGATATAAATTAGGTAAAACAGGAGAGATTATTTAGTCCTATTTGTTTAGAAGACTAAATCCTCCTCAACAACAAGCCATATTGTAATCAATAACATACATAAGCCACAGAACGGGTATGTATAAACATTTATTTGAAAAGAAAATACAAAAAAATCAGCTACAGAGGTCTTCAGAGAGCTGCTTCGGAGCGCAGACAGATCTGTTTATTAGGTGGCAACAGTTTAGGAAATTATTGCTTCCCAGTTGTTTATGGCTGAACCTCATACAAAGGCCAGTGCCCCTTCTCCTCATCAGATCTGGAGGTCGGGTGACCCACAGGTCACCTTTGAAGTAACAGTTACCCTAGTACTTAGAATCTCTTGTGCCACATAAACCTCTCCAAGGGGGATAAACTCAATGTAGACTTCTAAGTTCAGATCTCTTTTTTCTTTTTAATTTCACTTTGTCCCTGTAACAAAAAAAACCAAAAAAAACAAAAAAAAAAGAAAAGAAAGAAAAACCAGCCCCCTTTCACCCCCACTTTTAAACTTTGACAATTTGCTACATATGTTTAATACTCTTGAGTGTTTGGATATATATTCAGCATGTGAACTAGGAGACTTTCCAAAATACATAACATTAACAACACACTGGGAAAAAAAAAAAGAAGAAAAAAAAAAGAGAGAGATATGACAATTTAATATATTAATGTTCAAAAAAACCCAAAACTAAATTCAACAACTGAGCAGAAATGGTTTCTGCTCATTTGAAATGTATCCATTCACCTGTCTCTTCTGGCAAGATTATGTCTTAGTACTAACACACCAAGCACACAAAACTGCAGTAGTTCAGGTTTTATCATCACCTGTATTGATTTCACTCTCTGTGCTATTTCCCAGATGCTCAACAAAAGAAAGCCCTAAAACTGTATTTGTTTCTCCAATATAAGTAGCAATTACATTTATTTTGGATGTGCAACCCCGATGCTCCCCCACAACTGTGAATAAAGCTTCTGACAACCCACTGAGATGCACACGCTTACATGCAACAAATGAACTCTTGCAAGCACAAAATTTACCCCAGCTAGCCCAAAAAATTAACTTATAAGTCACTTGGTAGTTGGGACATTTTTATGCTCAAATTATTATATTGCCAAGACTATAAAGCTAAATCAAAATATCCAAATTAAGACATTTTGGGCCAGGCAGGCAGAGGCAGCAACTGTTCAGATGATACTGGGACCTGAAAGGAATGGACGACCTGTCCAAGTCATTGCTACAAGGAGAGAAATGGACCCTAAGCACGACCAGTACATCAGAAGGCAGTATCCCAGTGTTGTATTTTAATGCTACAAGACAAACTCGCATAGAAAACATTTGTAGCAAGACACTAAGCATCCTGGGATATACCTGGTTAAAGTTTACATGCATGCAAAACATGGCATGTGTTAAGCATATAGAATATAAGAATATAGAAAAAAAAACTTCTAAGTAAAACCCCTTTTATGTAGAGATAACCAAAAACTGGAAAGGTTGCTGATCATATGGCAAGACCTGAGCAAGAATTAACAAAATAAAATATAAAAATTACTATCAGAATCTGTGTATAACAGATGACAATGGAGAGAAGCAGTCCTGAGTTTGGCTCAAACCAGGGCAAAGAGGATGTAGGTCAGGAGAAAGAATTTTGGTACTGGTGGGTAAGGAAGATGTTTCTTTCACCAAGCCTGAACAAACATGACTTTGTGGCTCTTCTTTCTAAAGAAAAAAGATTTTACTAAACAGAAAGTAAAAATCTGACTTGAACTTACCATTCCCTGCCCCTTGAAAAAGAAAAGAAAGAAATGCATCACATAAAATCATAAAATCACTCAAGGAGATCACAAGCAAACCTGGCTTGGAATCAGCATTCAACTTTGCAACATTTGTACCTCAATGCAAGTAAGGTGCACCTCTGGCATCTCCTACTAAGACCTGGGAGCAATGTCAGCTTCTGCTGCTTCAAACCCACACTCTCCCTGCCAATGTTATCATCCAGCACAGCCTGAGTTCATTTTCCTAAATTCTGAGGGTAATCAGGCCATTTAATATCTAACATGCCCATACTTCAATACCATAGTTTGGTGTTTAGTAGAGGAAAGGGAGTGGGCAGTTCTTTTTTATTTTTAAATTTATTTAACAAAAAAATGTCTTCTGATTTTAGATCTACTTATACCCATATTTAAATTACATTAAAAACTGAACACATCTAGCTAGATTAATCCCTTATAAACCTATTAATGTTAATAAAAACTTATCATTACCTGGTCTTGACGTTCCTGTTCAACGGCTAACAAGGTTCAGATGCATAAAATGGTTGGGCTTTGCTTTTCATAAACCCCTAGATTTCACATCTTGGAAGGTATTTAAGAGAAGCATCGCAATAGGAGAAACAAAGCAGAGAAAAAGACTCAAAACAATAAAGCATTTTCTCTGTTAGAACTGGATGTCAAATTACTAGTAAGGAAGAGATGTGGCTTACATCTTACAGAATAGTGTAAGGAAGGATAAAAAAAAGTCAAAAGGCAGCTAGGTAGTTTCTCTTTTGAGTAAAATAATCAAATATGGAGAAACTCGACATTGTGAATGAAAAGATGTGCTGTTGGTGTCAAGTCAGTTCTAACTTTTGTTACTGTGGTAGTTGATCTTGCATGCTTCATTACTTTGTTCCTGGACTACAAACCCTTATCTCTAAGACAAGCTAAAATGCCCAAGGACAAATAAACAGTGTAAGAACCAGTGCTTCAAGCTAAACTGCATGCTTTAATGGAAAACACATCTCAACCTGAAGCCTCAGGCAAAGATAGCAATCTCCTAAAGGGGCAAGTAAGCATGACATGACAAGAACTCTAATATGACTAAAATAAACAAAACAACCAAACCCAAAAAAACCCAACAACTTGATTATATGAATGCTTAAAGATCTACTTCTTCAGACATAATGTGTATACACATCCCCCCCAAAGCACAATTCTTCACACCAACCTCATAGAACAATCTACGGTTGGGAAATACAAAATTCGTGTTGTCTGTTTTCAGTTTCCCCACTCCTACAAACACATTGTGAGACTCTAATTACACATATGATGGCCTGTTTTCTACAGGACCCATACCACATTCACAGTGCCAACCACATGTCAACCAAACATTTGGATCAGGTCAGCTAGTTTGTTATTATTGATTTGTATCATAAAATGTATTCCTGAACGGAACCATGACTGTATTAATCACTATCTATACCCATAGCCTTAACTCTCAGTAATAGGCTCGCATCTTCCTCATACTTTGGTTGTTTTTTCACATGCATATTCTGATGTCACAGAAAACCCACTCACAGACAAAGCTTTACACTTTAAAGAAGTGATGGAACGTCCTGTAGCAAAACAGAAGGTAAAATGCACATCTTGATCTCACACTTAGCTACAGAGAATAGCTACTCATGGGTGCTTCACTTCTGTATATGTCTCTTCATCAAAAGCAGCATGGTAAGAGCTGAACTCCATTCAAATCCCCCTTTCCAGCACCATGAAGTCCTTACAAAACTTGTTCTTGTGTGCACTCAAACTGTGTACATTATTTCAAGATCCTCACCATTATCTGGATAGAGAGGCCAAACTGTAACAGTCAAAAGTATTGTGAATCTTCCCAGAAGAATTAGATCTTGAAAAATAAAAATCAAGACTATTCCCCATTTACAGCCACTTGGCAAGATATGAAAGAAATAAATTCAGCCTAAATTTTGTGTTTCTGTCATATTTTGCCCCAAGATTCTCTTGCTTCTTATATTGGCTTTGTAGGATTTGATCTATTGGTTTACAGTAAGTTGAAAGAATATCAAGACTGCTAAATTTGAAGCAAAATACAAATATGCAGAGAACTTTTTAAGAAACTAAGGAGCAAAAATACAATGTGGTACAAATGTGGAATTAAATAAGACAGTAGTCTGTTACCAAAGACTCTAGTTATACAGTCTATTCCACATTACTTCGTGCCAAACTTTAATTGATGTAGCATCTGCAGAGTGTAATGAAGTGTAAGAGAGACTTCAGAAACTATTTGCCTTACTAAGGAAAACTGCCTTTGAAAAAGAGTACAGCATTACTCTGTTACCACATGGACTCCATTTAAATTAACATTTAGAAAACTGCATCTAATCAGTGTTAGGCACACATTAAAATTAGGCTTTACCAAACCAGCATAATAGCTTTGATGTAATTACATGCGTGCTAGGCTACAGGATGCAGGTAACACATAGATGTTCCTATTTCATTATAATACTCAGGACCACACTCATCAAGGGAATTCTGTGATAACCACAGAAGTTTTTAAAAACTAGCGTGGATTAGATCCGGTTCATCAAAAAAAGCAGCAGAAAACAACTGTGAATGGTAAAATGATCAAATGAAGCAAGTCCAATGAATTCCACCCTGGGACTATCCAGCTGCTGAGAAAGTAGAGAAGTCTGCACAATCCTTTCCAAACGCCTGTAGGAAATGGACTCTTGCATCAGCTGCTCTTCAACCGAAAAAGAAACTTTCTGCGTCTTACAGACACGAGGATGATCCTCCAGCAGCTGACAGTACCTTAAGGGAACCATTTAAGTCAGACACCTGTTTGGCCTCCTCCTGCTTAATATGAAGAGCCAAGCCCCCTCCTCCTGTCTTTACGTGCCCACTTTGCGAGCCGGCAGCTGCCAGTGTGCTGGGTGCCACCACAGCAACGTTAGCACTGGGCTCCTGGAGGGAACACCAGTGACAATCCCAACTGCCAGCAGCTGCAAGGCTTCTGCCTTCATGGGCTTGCTTTGTATTTTTTGTTGAACTCCTGGCTTTGCAGCCTTGAGCAGAAGCCACGTTTCTATGTTCAGTGACCCTTCTATCACTAGAGACTAGTGAACACACAGAAGAAATTTAAAAACATCACTGGAAACAGATGTTGTATTATAAAATAATACCCTCAGGAAATAAATAAATAACCCAAAACAAAACAAACAACAACCCCCCCACCACATTTTCTTTATTTGGAAAGCAGAGAACCAAGCAGAGAGGCATCACAGGGTTAGCAATGCACAAGTAAACTATATAACAGATGGCCATCTAACATACTGATCTGGCCTTCAAACCTACTCCACAGAATGGCATCCATTGTAATGAATTCTGACATTAAAATTATCAGGCACAAAGAGGTGTGAAGAGGCATCAGAGCTCTCGGGGTAGGATCAATCACTGCGTTAGTGCTTCCAGGTCTCTTCTTCATTGCAGACAGTAATTAGCAGGGAAGGTCAAGCCCCCCCCATAAGCAGGCATATACATTAAGTCACACCAGAAACTTGAGCGGCCTCTGGCATTGAATACAATATATTATGGGGCAGGTCGGGGAGGTTCCTCCTCCTGTCAAAAGATGTTCGTGGTAAAGCATAACAAGCAGGCAACACTTGCAGTGAGCTGAAGAAAAAGGATAGGAATGGAGGATACTGGTCTTACCCATCACAAAACTTCTTCATCAGCTGACAACAGAGGTAAACAGAGGGAACTGAGGTCTGAAAGGAGGCAGGGGAAAGTTTCAGACTCACAGAAGAGAGTATGGATGGAGTTTTTCTTCTTCCTTCCCTTCTCCACACCACACACCAGTCAGAGCAGTACACTCTTTGGACACTGTTCTTCATAAAATAACTGAAATATAAACCTATCTTAAACTCAAATGTATTTTAGAGATAGTTTTCCCTATAATAGGTTGGGGCAATGCCAGCAAAGCCTCATGGAGCGTAACAAATAAGACTTAAGGGTCAATAGGAATACATGGGTAGCCTAGAAAAAATCCACAAGGTAGGAATGGGAATGACAGAGGCGAAACAAGTCCCTCAAGACACAGACAGAAAGAACAGCATCTTAGCACCAAAGGCATCCGTGTAGATGGGTAAAAGGGGAGAGATTCTAAAAGTAAAAAACTGGATAGTAGAATAACTTTGGTATTATCACCATAGACAGCAGGAAAGTAAACTCCAGGAGTGAAACAGAAGAGAAGAAACAGAAATCTAGTAATCTTTTCTGCTGATTGTATTACCCTGCTTCCACTGAAAATCAGTGGCCAATCTTCCACTACCTTCAATAGAAGCAGGGGGTGAGGGGAAAGCTTTAAAAACTGACTGGATAGGAGAAGAAAGAGCAAGGGCCTGACTGGACTCAGTCTCAAACAGTGAGCAGACCAAAAGCCTCTGCAAGACACTTGTCTGAGTGACTGCCTGTCTTTTCTTAAGAAAAGTGAAACTGAAACATCTTCGCTACCTAAATGCTTCTTTTACTCCCACAGATCTGATTTCTATAGAATATTAAACTCCTTTTTGCTGTTCTATTAAGTAATCCAACACTTTCCCTCTTCAAGTAAAAAAATAATAATAATTTCAGGCCAAGAGAATAAAGAGTATGTTATTAAAAAATAATACAGAGGGGGCAACACTTATTTTTCCCCTCACAGGAGAGATTTTAGTAGTGCCACCGACTTGATAAACTCATTCTCCAATACAATGGCATGCTATTATTTTCAAAACTCAGACCGGTCTTGCCTGTAACTCCAAAGTTACAGATACACCCTGAAATTTTTCAGAAATCCACTGTAAACAAAAATGTTCCTTTTTAGCAACAAAGTATATTTGTACAGCTTATTATAACATCACAATAACTCCTGTGAACTAGACCTGAAGATGGAGCAGCATGGCCAAACATCATGCCATGTGTGAGCATGATTCTTTCCCCAGCTGCGTTTGTTGACTGTGGCAGATTCTCCCCAAAGCTTCATAATCTACATCAGATAAAATACCAAATGTCTCCATAGGTAGATATTTCCTCTGCACAGCTCCTTTCCTGGCAGTCAGTGTTGTGTCTGGGAAATGTGTGTCAGGCTGAAAAAAAAAAGCAACAAAAACAACCAAACAAAATCTTTCCAGTGAAATCCACGGTTGGGAGAATGATTGAATAAATTCTGGGGATCTTCCCGTGCTGCCGGTTTCTTTGGGAGCACGCAGGAAGAGCACTCTGTGCACAGCAGCTGCCATGAGGAAATGAGTGTAGGGGTTTCCTGAGAAAATAGTTAAAGCTTGAGAATTCAAGCAATTTTCCTTCTTCCGAAGAAAAAGAGAAATTGCTGCCAAATGGCAACGCTTTGTCACTCTTTTGTTCTAGGTATCGAGTTTGTCATGCTGTTCAATATGTACTGATATTATTTTGCTTATTGTTTGAAGATTAGTGTACTTCCTATTTAATCCTGGAGATACACTGATTCCTTCATCATTTGCTGAAAGGGAGAGAAAAAATTCTTCTCAATCTCACTCTTACATTTTATGGGTTTCTTTAACATCTAATAAAGACTGCTTAAGAGAGTCCCTGCTGGAAAAGAGACTTTCTGAAACATTACCAATTTATTTCTTTTTCATTAGTTGACCCACATTGCTGAGGAAAATGTTGGAAAAAAGGTTGCAGGCTGGAGGCTTTTGTTGGAAATGTACAATCATGAACATGACTTTTATAGTCTGTACAGAAATTTAAATACACCAATGCTTTTGGACTTTAACCAAGGGATATGGGCACGCAGCCAGTCAGATCAGATGAATTATGGTGGTGGAGAAGGTGAACTAGATTTAGGGACGTGACGAGTCTCCAGAGTACCTGAAAAGTGATGGCCATGAGAATGCCACAGATCTCTGAGCTCACCTCTGGTAGCTTCAGGAGAAGAGAGCTGTCAGGGGGGGACCAGAGGCTTCCCCGCTTCCTACTCACCTGGGTGTCACTCCTGCTCAGCCAGCCTCCAAGAAGGGCATGCAGAGAGTCACCTGCATTCATAGACTTGTGCACACACCACAGCCTTAGAGCTCAAGATACAAAAACACAGAAGCCCATCTAGTGTAACACTGCCAGACAGTTACAGAATAAAAAGTGGGAATTTTCTTCCAAGTGTTCAAATGCTAACCAGGACTGATTTTTCCCCCTGAAGAACATTACACAGGAAAATGATCTTCTTGTTAATGATTGATGTTAACACTGGGACCACACATATAACTTCATGAATAATATAAATAGAAAATCTGTTAAAAAAACTGTATCTACTTAGAAAGAAGTGAATCATATAATTCTAGAAGCAGAATTGTGGTTTACAAGCTAATATGCACAGGCTGAATTAACTTGCAGCTGTCAAGTGAAAATGTATTTCTGTAAAGTACACTGTACTACACTTCTGTGTAAGCATAGTGGAATGACTTTAATTATTCACTGGAAATGGTACTTGTTTCAAAACTACCTTGTCTATAAAGAGGTACTGAATTCTACAGAAGAGCTCTGAATGTGTGCAGCTCATAACTATTTATCACATAGTTTAAAGCAGTTCCATTAGTGCAGCCTGCAAAGCAGGTCTTCAATAGTTTCATTTACGTGAAGATAAAGATTCACTGACCCTGCAGGTGAATCTTGTGATGTAGCCTATACACTGGTTATTAACAAAATTCCTGGTATAACAGGATAGTGCTTGATCCCTGACTTAACCACTCATCTGTTTACCTGCAATGAACAGTTGATGGTTCATGATGACCCACTGTACACTGCACATCACACAGGATCACTGCTTGCTGCCAGAGCTGTGAAACTACTGAGTGGCCTGGTTGCAAAAGTTGATAAAGCATCTTCTTCCTTGGAAATTCACGATTTGTCAAACATTTTGGGGAGATGAACTTGTCTAGGAGCACCATTCTGAAACCCTGACAGCCAGGCTGTCCAGCTCACGAGCTCTGCTCCCTGCTAGCCCTGTAACCTTCTTCCAAAAAATTCAGGTGGAGTAGAAAAAAATAGTGTGTTTGTCATTAGAATTTCTCAGCCACAAACATACTTGGACTAAAAACCCTTTCAAGCCTCACAGATACTTTCCCTACTATCCAACAGTTACCCAAGCATACCAAACTGACCTGAGTACTTAGAAATCCCATTACATTTTGTTTAATCAGCTAGACTGACTTAAGAATAACATCCTCTTTCTATACATCATCTGTTTATACAGATAACAGCCAAACGCATCGCATAATGAGCTGACACTGATCTAAGCATTTAAAATAGCTATTTAAAAAAAAATTGTATTAGAAGGATGACCAATTACACTAATTTCAATTTAGATATCTTATGAGGAAGGCCCTCAGAGGAAAAAACAGCATTCTTCTTTCCCTTCTCAGGAAAATTCTATGGACAAGCACTACCTGGAAGGCTGATGCTTTACAGTGGTGCTCCCCAGTTCCCTGTCATTTTTTTTCCCTTGTCTGGATTCTGCCATCTTTCCACTAACTCTTAAGTCATTCTACTAAGTAACATTGAAATACCCAAGGAATAAAAGGTACGGTTCTGTATGGGAAAAGGTTAAAGGAATCCATCACTAATTGTAACTAAGTACCACCATACAGAGATTCACATGCCTGAAACCTAATTTAGCACTGAAAAACAGTTATACTTCTAAAATCATAAATTGCAGCTACATTAATTATTCCAAGTAGTTCTGCTGAAGTTTCCTCATGGCTATGCCTATTCACGATGCATTTCTGGCTAGACTTCAATTTTAGATTTCTGTCAGATGCTGCAGGACACTATTTCTGTTTTCCTAGATTGTCAGCATTACAAACTAAGTAAAAGAAGAAGGAAAAAAAAATTAAAAAAAAAAAAATCACATGGTTTTGTGGAGTTACAGCCTTGGGTAGTCTCTCAGATGACCCTGACAGCCCAGGATTCTGGACTTCAAGTGCTGGCTGCACCTGGACAGTGTTGAAGCCCTGCTCAAGCTCTTTGGGCTGGAGCACAAATCTAGATCACTCTAATACCCTTTCTGAAGATAGGGAGAGTATGTATTCAAGCTGCCTGGTCCCTTCATATTCTCTCTTGCTCTCCCATGTTCCCTCAGTAGCAACTGCAGCCTTCTCAAACCCTGAAACTGGGAATCCTGAAAGTTGTTGTTTTCTTCTTTGGAGACCGCAGTGAAAGATACTTAGAGGGAGACAAAGACCTTCCTCAAAGAAGGATCACAGTCTAGTCCTTTAAAAGGTGCAAGCAATACACAGATTACAGAAGAACAGCTAAAATCTCCCCTGCATTCCACCTGTGAACTTACTCTTTCCAAGCCTCAGACTTTTGGCAAAATCACATTTGAATTCCAGGACCTGATTTCTGAAGTCCGTGTTGCTATTGATGATAAAGAACTTTACTAAGGAAAAGTCTTGTACTTTTATGAAATTCCAGCCTCTTCATGCTCTTTCCAGCAGCTTCAGCTCTCTCACAGTGAGTTATTACTAAACTGAACTTAAAATCCAAATCCTTTCAGCTACAGTCAACCAATTAATTTTAAATATTCACATTTGGAAATCCAATATTCCAAGGTAATGACTGGTATTCTCTGCCATTCACCTCCTGCCAGAACCTTATCACAGATGTCTGTTAGGTCAGCCTGAAATGTCAATGTAGCAGAAGCTAACAATCAAATACACTACATTTTATAAGATATTAAAAGCCCATGGATTTATAATGGATTATTTATCAGCAGTAGTCACTGACTGTTATGTAATAATGCAACTGTTACTTGGTTTTGGCACAGGTACATTGTTGCAGAATCTATTAATCACAGTTTAGAAGAGTAGACTTTCAACATTGTCTTCCTTACAATAAACAATGTACAAATGTAACACTAAATTCACATTCAAAAGAATATTACCACTGCTTGCAAACAAAGAAAATGTACCATGAGCTACTCAATATCTCACAGGGACACAAGGCAGAGTGATGAATGGAACCTCAGAATCCCTAGGTTTAGTTAATACACATGATTATTCTCCCTTTTCTGACAAAACTATCTTTTGTTGTCTAGAATCAATCTGGATTTTCCGGAGCTAAATGGTACAAGTTTCAATATCTCCTGTGGAGGTATAATTTGGGTGCTTCACAGTTACCAGAAAACTAATGCGATTAAATCCAAAGAGAAATAAGTAAATCAGAAACTAGGTGGCTCCCTTCTGTTTCTTATTCTTAGAAAAAATGTTCTTCTTTTGTGAGCAGAGTAGATTATAAATCCAGGAATTGTAGCCAAAGCTCAATGCTGCTTGATAATGACAAACAGAAACATACCAAAGATGTCCCCTCTCTGTTTCCTGACGTATTGGCAATACTCAGACAGCCGATGTAGATGTGCTATGGACTGGGACTAGTAAAGCAAAGTAACAGTGAAACAGTTTAGCAGAAGGCACAGACCCTACTCATCTACCCAGCTGATGACATATGGAAATGACCTATAAATACCAAAGCAAAGGTCAGATTTAAAAAGGAAAAAATGGAAGAGAATAAAGTTACAGCTTTAGGTTTGCACCATTCTCCTAAAAATAGGAGAAAAAAAAAATACAAGATGCCTGAAGGAGAGGACAACAGGCAAGTAATCAAAGCTGGCATCACTGGCAGAGCAGAGACAGGAGTTGGCACCTCTCATTTAATAAACCAGATGGCGAAGGATTTTCACCATTTAGCCCTACCCTGCAGACAAGACCAAAGGATTAGTATTTGATGCAACAAGATGGACATGATAAGAGAGAGGCTCAGGTGACTGATTGGATTTGAAGGGGAAAACAAATCTGGAGAAAATGACAGTAACTGAAAGGGTTATACTTACACAAGACATTACTTCTACAGGGAAGAGCACATTATTACTGTTTGCCAACAACATCAGGCTACATGTAGAAAACAATTCCAGACAATAACTGTGGAATAATTGGCTCTGACTCCCTAAAAACACAAGTCAAAATTTGTGTGCCATAACTAAGGGGTTTCATCATACAAACAGGTTAAGCTCATCATAGTTAAGTGCCTGACATACATCATATTAGAGCTATCACAGCAGGGTGAGACTATCCTGTGTGAAGACAACATTTAATGAAATAACACAGAAATACCCTACCATATGGACAAGCCACAAGCAAGGCCGTGGGAGGTGGAAGAACCAGCAAAAATGAGAGGCCCCCAACCCCTGAAAAACACTGCAAGCATTCTTGTAAAAAGAAATCTTAATACGTTGGAGCAAACCAACACATTTGCTCAAATGTTTAAGCAAACAAGGCAAAAAAAAAACAACCCAAAAAACAAAAAACAAAACCCAGGAATTAGCATTTCCAAATCCTCTGCATGCCTGGGACATAAACTGGAGAGATTGTGGATATTAACAGTGAACTAGCACATTCATCATATCTTTAAAATGGCACCTGTATTTGTCTGCCTGTTTTACATGACATGAGTAAAAGGTTACCTATCAAAACATTTTGCTGTATGCATGAGGCAGATTCTGAAGCAGTGTCCCTATACAAACCTGTGGTCACTTTTGGAAATCAGCAGTAAACCTTGAAAAGAAGACTTCAGATGTTTTGCAGCAGATACAAAAAGTTTCAGAAATAAAACTTTAATATATGCATGTTAAAACTGTTCTGTAATATGTATATAATTTTTAGTAACATCATCAGGTTAAAATTAGTAATAGATTCTGAAAAAGTATCTTGAGTAATACAGGAAGCAGAAACAATACTCAGTGGGAAGTATAAACTGGAAAACCAATTATAAGACATGAAAATAATAAAATTGGAGAGGTAGGTGAATCTATAGAGCAGACCTCTATGCAAGATCCAAGATAGTTCAGCATTGCCTGGACCAACAGCAAAAAAGTGACTACAAAGTCTTTACTCTCTCGCTTTTTTTTTTTTTTTTTGTGGTTTGGTTGGTTGGTTTTGGTTTGGGTTTTTTTGTGTTGTTTTTCTTTTTGTGGGTTTTGCTGTTGTGGGGTTTTGTTGTTTGGTGCGTTTTTGTTTTGGTTTTGTGTGGGGCTTTGTGTGGGGCTTTGTTTGTTTATTTATTTTTTACCTTTTTTTTTTTTTTTGCATCTTTTTATTTTAATAAAAAAAACAAAAAGGAGAGTATTATGCTAGGATACCCCAAACACCAATTCTGTACCATTCTGGTACTATTTAATCTCTTTCAGTTGTCCAGAGCCATGTGCTCATGTGCTCTGGAGATGAATACCCCAGATAAAGTCCTCAGTGCTGCACTTACACAGAAAAAACACAGAGAACTCCAGAGAAATGAAGTGACAGTCTATGTACTTCTCAGATCTTATCAGCAGCTGAGAATAAATACAGCCCTTGTGAAAATCATTCCTTGGCATTGTATTACTCAGATCCCTCTCTGTAATTTTTATCTGCATTTTCGTTGTCAGGTTTTCTTCAGTCCTCTACATTTATGATTGCCACACACTAGTCAGTGTAATCATTAAACCTGAATATTGCAAGAACGTTAAAACAGAACCTGCAATTGATGGATGAGAACATTACAATCATGTCAGATGGTTCTGAACTTGCTAACAGGGCTTTCACAGGCCTAGCCACTCATACAGACTCAGAAGGGGATGACGGCACTGAAGAAAGCCAGAGCTGATTAGGGAGAAACAGGAAATCACAGGAAACTGCTAAAGTTCCCAGTGCTCAACCCACAGCAAGCATAGCTGTAACTCCTTAAAGATCAGTACAAGAAACCCATGACTTGGCACTTTTACACTCTCAATATCTTTATACACACGAGCCATTAATGCAAAGGCAGAATAAAACTGTTCCTCTTAAATCTTACTGACTCCAGAATATTATCAAATCTAGTCAGTGGATGCTCACTGTACCCAAATAAGATTAGAGGTAACACATGTTATTCATTATATGGGTGGCCATCTAGCCACCATCAAAACAGATAAATCAGTATTATTAGGAGAGTGGGTGGGCCAGAAGGGAAGAAAACAAAAACTTGAATACTGCATTGATAAAAGTTTGCCTTGGGAAGCTATTGGTGAGGAAGTGAGGATTTCAAAAGGATCATTATCCTCACGGCATCTTTCTGCATAACTGAGTCTACCAACAAAGATTTTACTAGCCCTTTACCTGCCTCTGCCAAAGTTACAGGACACTGGTTATATTACTAGACACTAAATGGATGAAACTCTTCCCAATTATATTAACATATTCCTGAACAGGAGTAGCCAAAACTAGGAGGAGGTAGAAAAGCCATTGTTAGTCCCACTAGCATTTTACTGACTTTGTAAGAAAATGAATATGCCAGACGTATGAAATTACCCAGAGGTTTCAGATGACACAAAGCCCTGACTACTGGAAAAAAACCAGTTACTCAGCTCAAAGCAAAAAGAGGCAAAAAAAATTGGCAAAAGCCAAAGAGAGACTGGCACTTAAGAATCATCATGTACAGATTCCTCACTATTATGAAGTTACTTGAAATTTCACTCCTTAATCCTCATTCAAATAGCAAGAACACACTGTACAATATGATCATCTCCTAAAGCACCAACTCCATTTCTTCTAAGGACTTCTATGTTCTCCTGCTGACAGCTAGGATTTACCCAAAAGTGAGCACAAAGACTGCACTGCAGAATGCAGTCTGGCATGTTGACCTTCAGGGAACACGGGAAACAAAGTGAAAATTAACGAATTGTCAGTCTACAACATACACAGACATCCTGGAGGGAAAGCTCCATAGTGCAGAGCATGAAAATAAATCCCACAGCACACCACCAATTCTTATCTCTAAGGGTAGCAAGACAACACGCGTAGCACTGTGAAACGTAACTCACCGGAGACTTATAAAAACATGGTCTGCTCTTATTTCTTCTTGTTACACCACAAACAAAGGTTTTATCCTTGCTCCCTGGTCCCTTAGTAGAAGAGAAGACGATATGGTTGTATCTTACTGCCACAGGATAGTGCCCTTAGGATGGTCTCTCATTGAGACGTTTCCTACGAACCATTCCTGCAACTATACTGGTAAGACAAAAGTGTTCACAAATGATCAGTGGTGTTTCTTGGTTTCTTCAGCCATGCTACAGCATTACTGTTACATCTCTACAGTTATCACCCAGCTTCCTGCTGCCTTTACAGCTCACACATTCCCCAAGCCTGTGCAAAGTGGATAGAAGATGCTGTCTGTGCAGAAGGAGACTTTTTATAACAATTCTGCAGTGTCAAAAGTGAGCACATACAGTATCAAGCATGGGAGGGTCAGGTTCTTCAGTTTTCCAATTTCCTCAGAGATCAATTCTAAACTATATTGACCACAACTGCATTCTCCTTCTCACTGAAAGAAAATAACTCTTCAACGTGCACATTCATCACTTAACCCTGTGCACCTAAAACTCACATGTTAGGGAGGGAGAAAAAAAAAAACCGCTTTAAAAATAAAACAAGGCAATAATAGAAGCAAGTACTCTGCCACTGGAAGATGGCAATGAACAAAGACAGTTTCTTGGCTAAATAAATGAAGGCATCAGAGCCACGTGTAATATAGGCATGCTATTTTCAGTGCTTCCAACAAGAGAGAGCTCCCTGGCAGTAGGAGTGGTGGCACTGCTCATAATCATATGCACCAGGACCAAAGAACACAGCACTGAGGAAAATTCCAGACACCAGCTTAGCACTGCCACATGAAATGGAAGAAAAAGGTAAATAGGATTTTTTAAAAGTAAAAAGGATTTTTTTTTTCTCAAGGAATACAGAAATAGTTTACTTTTACACTCAGAGAAATGTCTTGTGCCCCAGATATCCTTTGAAAAACATTATTTCTGGAAACTTAATCCAGTAACTTTCTCCCATCAAACCAGATCTCTCTCAATGTTGTTTGTTTTGTTGAGTTTTTTTTGGTGACAAAAAGGCAATCTGGTTTAGCCATTTCTATCAAAAAGCTTTCAACAATAATAACAACAGCATTTGATTTTATGTACGCATCAGCATGAAGGGGACCTACTTGGCTGACATACAGTGACTATCTCTAAGTTTGTCTTCCCTAACTCACAGAAAACCTTGTCTCTGTCCCCTGTACTCCCTCTTGGAATTGCCATTTGATAAAGAAGAGCCACAACCTGCCCTGACAAAGTGAATCTTCATATCCCAGACAGCATTATCGCTGGCCAGTACAATAGAAATTACACCATCAGCAGTTTCAGTTGGTATACAGATGATGTGACTTTATAAAGGTCTCACATTGTACGTCCATATTACCCTTTAAGCTTGAATAGAGAATGAACTTTTGAAGCAAACCTTCCAAAATCTTTGTCTGCCCGATCACCAAGCAGTCTTTTGAGCACCAGTGTTTGATTCTTTCTGATGAAGCTAAATCAGAAGATGTGCTCAGTAAGTGCCTGGCCCAACTGCCAACACAGGCTCGGGCTCAGCTCTTGTACCTAAATCTTTAATTGCAGCTTTCTTTATTTAAAAAAAAGAGTGATTTTTACTTTGATTGTATCATCAGATGGGAAAACGTCATTGCAACACAAGGATATTTGTTTTGAAAGATGTAAAAATGATGTGGATTGGGTTGGAAATCACTTGCGTAAACTGAACACACACACACACACACACACACACAGATCCATTGGCCCTGTTGGGCTGCACCCATGAGTGCTGAGGGAGCTGGCTGACATTACTCTACCACTCTCCATCGTTTTTGAAAAATCATGGAGAACAGGTGAGGTGCCTGAGGACTGGAGGAAAGGCAATGTCACTCCAGTCTTCAAAAAAGGCAAGAAGAAAGACTCCAGTAAATACAGACCAGTCAGCCTCACCTCCAACCCTGGAAAGGTCATGGAGCATCTCATTCTGGAGATCATATCTCAGCACATGGAAGAAAAGAAGGTTATCAACAGTAGCCAACATGGATTCACTACAGGGAAGTCATGTCTGACTAATCTGATAGCCTTGTGTGATGGTGTGACTGAATGGGTAGGTGCATGGAGAGCAGTGGATGTTGTCTACCTTGACTTCAGCAAGGCTTTTGACACTGACTCCCATAAGATCCTCGTGGGAAAGCTCAGGAAGTGTAGGTTAGAAGAGGATAAGGATAAGTGTAGAGTCCTACATCTGAGGAGGAACAACACCAGGTTCCGGTACAGGTTAGGGGTACACCCACTGGAAAGCAGCCTCATGGAGAGGGACCTTGGTGTCCTGGTGGACAAGAAGTTCTCCATGGAACAGCAATGGGCCCTTGTGGCCAGGAAGGCCAATGGTATCCTGGGGTGCATAAAGAAGAGTGTGGCCAGCAGGTCAAGGGAGGTTCT
>WTSP01005216.1:0-19543 GCA_025331215.1 Actenoides lindsayi
AAGAGAAGAGAAGAGAAGAGAAGAGAAGAGAAGAGAAGAGAAGAGAAGAGAAGAGAAGAGAAGAGAAGAGAAGGACATTTTGTCATGTCAACAGCCTAGTCAGAATATTCATGTCGAAGAAAAATATGTTGGTGTTCATATTCTGATTATGCTACCATCCATCCAACACACTTCTTCAGCTACCTTTCAGTCCCTCTATTAGTATGAATTTTGACCAGGCCCTTTGTACAAGAGTCAGCCCCCGCTCAGATGAATGTTCTCCAGCAAATGAAGTCACTTGATTTCATTTTATTATTAAGGCGCTCTCTCACCAAGGTGAGGGGTTAATGATACCCACCAAATTATACAGAAATTTCTTTAAGGAAGAGATTCATCTTAGACCAACAGCTACAGCAAAGAATGACAGTGATTGATCTTTTCACCACTCAGCAGCATCGGCAAAGATACAAACATATATTGTTTTTACTTCTCTGGGAGTTATTTATTGAGCAAAGGGAGGGTGGATAGCACTTCCTTTGAAGTCAAACATCTTGCTTGGATAAGGAGATATGTTGCATGAAACAAGAGTAATAAAAGGATAAAATGCTTTATTAAATCTTCTTTATCACAATATTGTGTTCCAATAACATGATCTAATTAAAGACGTATATGAACCTCTTTTCATCTGAGGATTAGTTCAGAGGCCTTCATTTATTCTGAAACAAACACAGTGCTGAAAAGTTTCCAAGATTTCCAGTGATGTATTCTTTCCATTTTCTCTAACAGGTGTTGATGTTTTAACTACATCTTCAAGATTTGTTGTGGAGCGGGGAAAAAAAGACAGCAGTTTTTGAAAGGAAGAGACAAATTATTTCATTATTATCAAAGCAACAAGAAGTATAATGGTTAGTCATTTAATTTAGAAAAACTTCATAAGTTACAGAGACATAGCAGTGTCTGTAACAGCTCCTAAAGTGTATCTCATTGCTTACAAGTAGTTCACTTCAGCTCTTTCCTTCAAAGGCTAGAGGTGTAATATCAGATGATTTAAAGATTTCACCAAATGGCTTTAGGAAAATTGGGTTCCTATGCACTCCTCTTAAAATGAACACGACTCCCAAGTAAGGTGCGTGGAGCGTGTTACTAATTTTCCTTAGGATGGTGCTAGAGGAAAATATTTTCTGGGTTAACAGCCACTACCTTTTTCCTGAACCACTCCACTAATTTTCTCCCAATGCTTGCAGTTGGCTTAATACTGCAATAATACTGTTTTACTTACAAAATCTATTTCAACAAAGTTTGTTTCCATTTCCTGGTAAATGTTTGCTTCCATCTTTGGTGTAAACCCAACAAATAAATCTGATATCCGATACTGAATAACAGTTAATTGTATCAACATTAAAAATCTCTTTGGTTAGATGTGCTATATTTCAAGTCTCTAGTAGTAAGAATTGGGGGACAAATAAATCCAGCCGTTGCTACCTACATCTCAGTAACTTTTATTTAATGGAACTGTAAAGCTTGCATGAGAAGCCTGAGTATGTGTTCTGCAGTGACAGATTTGAAGAGGTTTTGTAAAATGTTTTCTATTGCTCAGAGTTTCATTAAACTAGACCTAGAGGAGATTGTTCCCTACCTGGAAACAAAATTTTAACTGAAGGGATATTTCTCTTTTATCTTCATATTGTGCACATAGTTCCTTCCTCTTAATCTGTAATTGCTTTTGTTTTATGTTCAATAATTGCTGCATTCAACAGTTGTCCCTACTTACACTCAGGAAGATTCTTCATAACTTGCGTGTAGTTTTTATTTACTCATGCTCACAAGACATTCCCAAATCCCTTGTCATCAGTCCTGCCGTAAGTCTTTTATTCATCCTTTGTAATCGTGTATGAAGTGACTGTAGTAAAAAAACCTTGCCATACGTAAGGACTTCTGTTCTTACTGATATTAAATATCCAAGACCTCTGTTCCTCCCGCAAAGCCCTCTCAGTGGATTCCTTGTAACTGTACATTGTACTTTTTCTCACAGTCAAACAGAGCCCAGCTTTGACAAACTTAGGAGATCATCCAAAAGCATTTGTTTTATCAGGCCTTTTATCAGCCCTTATTAAGCTATTATTTTAAAACATAAAATGGGGATGCATTATTAACTTCTGTAGTCTGGAGGAAGACAAAACCATTTTCTGCTTGAAGTGGTATGATATACCCATGTGCTAAGGCAGTTGGAGCCATTACAACCAGCTTTCAAGTAAAGCAAATTAAATTTTACCTACAGAATGTGTAAAGCAAAATAACTTTGAAGAAACACAGATTAAATGGTCTGTTGAAATCAAAGGAGGGGATACATCTTGGGCCATGGGGAGTTGCATACTTGTATTTCAAAATGAGATTTTGTACTTGTAATCAAAATTTAAGCTACGTGTTTAAACTTTGGGGAAAATGAACTGCAAATAATATCTACATTAGACTAAGAAAGAAGGTCATTCTACATAAGAATAAATGAAGTATGAGCAGAATGGGACATTTACTGCACTTTTATATAGTTTTGATAACTGCAAAAAAGATAAAGCCCAGCAATAGTTAGAATAATACTGAAATGAACGGGCAGATTTAACCTATTATAAAAAAGAAAGTTACAGCACTAGCAATTCCATACCATTCACTCCTAAACAGGTGAAATTCCAGTAAGTCACAGTAAGAACTGGGAGATTACTGTCGCACAAAGAGAGTTCACAGCCATCTCTGACAAACAGGAAGCTTCAGTATCTTTCTTTTAGATACAAAACCATATCTTGTATCTACATTTAAGATAAACTTTTATTTTTCATTTCTTTTCCTGTGCCCATTACCCTATGTACGCTCTTGATTTAAATGTGTACTCTTGTTCTTAATGAATCTCTCAGTAGATTCTGAAGCATAAACCAAGGTCCCTCTCCAAACTTCTACAGAAGGCCCCTTGCAGGTATTACATGTATAAATTGATTCTTCATCATCGAGATGGAGCATGGGGTCAAACACTGAAGGACACTGTACTATGTACAGCAGCTTTGTCTGTACCGCTTCTTACGAAACTGCCATGACTCCATCCAGCTCACCTGATGAGCCATCTAGATTTCAACAGAATTGCCTATTTATTTCTGCAAGAACCATCTAGATTTCAACAGGATTGCCTATTTATTCCTGCAAACATTTTACTATCTGATAATATTAAAAGACTGTAAGACTTAGCAAAATGTTAAACAATTACTAACACAGATGAAGAGTTCCCACCTGGTACTGGTATCAGAATGGCAGGTTCAAAGATATTGAAGAACCTCAGTATGTTTGACCTGTAATATGAGAATGGCAGTTCCAGGAAAAGTCAGCCTATCTCTTGCCAGTACAATTGCTAATTATACATTTATTACAGTCAGTACCAAATTTACATTTCATTTCACAGATATGTGAAGAAAATCAGCTAACCTCTCAAAACTATTCCAACTGTAGAGAAGTAGAGAAATATCTTTTGTTGGGGAAGAAGAAAATAAACTGACCCAGACCCAATGATGGCATAATGGAAGACATAAAAGTGGTAACAGATTGAGCAATGGATCAGCAAATCCTGAGCCAAGATTAGTGCTGGAAAACAGACCAAGAAGACATTCCTTTGAGGACATTAAAGACCTCAGCAGCATCTACAACAAACCAGGGTAATTCAGACAGTGACTGAAGCTCAGGAAAAGAAAATAACCAATGTTTCTTAATGATGGTCTGCTGGCATTGGATCTTCATCACTGGGTGCACAAGAGGTGAAGGAGAAAGGAAAGCAGTCAAGTTCATACCCAGCCTGGGAGAAGTAAACATATACATTTGCATATGTTTATGCACTCAGCTCACAGCACCTACCTGGAATGCTACTTACATATGACAAAAATGGGAAATCTGTGTAGATGCAAATACCTCATGTTTCTAAAGGCTGAAGAAGAGAAGGATTTTTCACCGGAGCACCTGAAAAGTACAATGCAGATTCTCCAAGACCTTAAAGTATTTTGAAGGAAAGGTTTCCCTTCTATGGACTAAGCAGTGTTTGCTTTCTTTCAGTGAAGGAATGGTAGGTCAGCTTGCCCAGGAATAGACTAATCCTGTGGTATACCATAGGTCTGGATGCCTTTTCTTCCTCCCTGAATGCTGTTGTTTTCTTCAAGATGCTGGTCATGCTGGCACTACCAAGCTTTCAGATTGCCCTCCATCTTACTTGCATGCTTGCATCCTGAGGAACCAGTAGTCAGGACAGGGGAAAAGAGAGCACATGCCCAGCTTTTTTGCTAAAGGAAAACCAGACTTGAATTTCCAGGGAAGCCCATTCAAAAGGCTTGGTGCACATCACCTTCTCGTTATCACTGACTGTTGAAGCAGGTTCACAATGCCTAAGAAATTGAGGCAAAAAGATATAAACTTTTGTATTCTTTTGTTCTGGACAAGCAGAATCCTCCTTTTACAAAAATACAAGCCTAATTTAGAACATCATTTACAGAAAAAAAATAAAAATAAGCATAAACCAGTCCATTACCAGTTTGTAATAGCAAATTACGTCTCTTCCCACTTTAAAACCAGCCTTCATCTTAAAAAATAAGTTTTTGCTTCACAGAAATGTTCCTTTTTAAATTGTACTTTCCAGCGTTGTTTATTGAGTTCTTTGATGTTGGGCTGTAACTTTAAATCTATGTCATCTTCCTTGGGCTGTTTAGATAAATGTAGCCTAATAACTTCGCAGTTTTATCTTTAGCAACAGAGATAACTATCGCACATTCAGTTTGCTGTTTAGTTGTGAACAACCACAAGATGCTATTTTTAAAACTTCATAAAAGCCCTGCAAATAGCTGAAAGCACTTAAAGGCTAATACTAGTGGCTATCACTGTACTTGTAAAAAAGGCCTATAAACTAATGTGAGACATCTTTTATGTTCTATTATTTCAAACACAGATATCAAAGAAAATATCATTACTTCATAAGGTCTCAGCTATTAAATAGTACTACATTTCTTGTGCATTCAAATCACAGATTTATTAGTCAGGCTTTTAGTGACAAATTAGGTCCCTCCATTATTTATATGTGTTACTTCTAAAAATATTTTGACTTGTAAATCTCTTCACAGACAGTAACAAAAATCTGAGCAGCAGAACTGATATACAGCAAGGCAATTCTAAAATAATGAAGTATTAAGCAGACTTGAATGCTTTACTTTATAGAAACCAAGTTAGAGAGGTTCTGAGTAAACTATTGATTGAAGATGAAGTTCCAGTAGACTCATTGCTACAGACCTCTAAAGAGACAGGATTTCACAGAGAGGGGAAGTGTTGGTGGCCTTAGTACCTACGGTTTTCTGACGTTAATGCATTTCATGAATGCCTAAGAATTCAAAAAGAAAGACAAATCAAAGGTTAGGTGCTACGTTAAAGGTCGGATGATTTTGTTCAATGTGGTTTCCACACATTCAATGCCTGAAACTAAAATTTTATATTGAGTAATCTCTTCCATATATTTTAAAAACACTCTATGGCACACATTAAAAAAAAAAAACCAACCAAACACTTACTATTTAACCAGTTAATAATTTTTTTGTTCTAAGCTTTTTTCAAAATAGTTTATGTGAATTAACTGATTCAGTTAATTCCAATTAAAAATTACTAAGCTCATATTCTCCCTATCACCATTAATCATTCTTCCCGTTGCAAGTGATCAAAATCACAGTGTGAATAATTAGAGATCATCTCTTCCAGTAATTCTTCCTTTTGCTGCGGCCAGATACACCAGGCCTGATACAGATTGCCTCAAGTGACAGTTTAGTTTGGGGAACATACCTACTGTGTAAAATTTAGATATGCTTATAGAGTGTGAGAGATGCCTGCACTAACAACACCTAAGCACCCTCTCTGACACTAACGAAGGCTCGGTGGTCTCTTCTGATCCTCCACAAAATAACAAGCAGCAAATTGAGCTGGGAATTATTCACTGCTTCCTTTCACAGTGAAGGAAATGTTCCGCTGCAATAAATTACCTTTTTACTAACAGTGAGACAGGATAAAATGTGACCATATATACAACACTCCCGACACTCCGTGCGTTACTCATTTTCTCATGTAAAGATTGAAGAGCTGGCACAGTGGAAATGAACACCTTTGTTTGCCTCGGTCCTAATCTTCATTTGACAAACTGAATGATAATGGTGTTTCCTGGTACCCTTTCGGTTGTTAGCTACAGTTTCTGAGTGAGGTTAAACTGGTTAGACCAGCTGCTGGGTAATTGTCAGAAGCACAAGGCCAGTGAAAGACACGGGGGAAAAAGCATCTCTCGGATTGATTTAGCCTCATCAGTGTATTCAAGTTCAATAGTAAATTCACAAATTAGTGGGAGAAAGCAGCATACAGACAGCAAGTCCAGCGGAAAGCCACCAAGACTATTTCTTACATCAAAAGATGGAATATTTTGGATATTGTGGAAAAAAAGATCATACGAAGGCAGTTAAGCACTAGGACGCATTGTGCAAAGAGGCTGCGTGGTCTCTGTTCTCAAGAGTTTTCAGGACCCAACTGGACAAAGCCCTGAGCAGAGTTCTGGCCCTATAGTTCACTCTGCTTTGAGACAGACTTTGGGCTAGAGACCTCCAGAAATTTCTTCAGCCTTGCCCATTCAGTGATGGCAGATGGCTGCAGATAGCAGCAATCAGTGGCATCTCAGATTTACAGTGTTCTTGAAGAAATGTCAAGCTGTTTCAAACAACTTTGAAATTAAGAATATGGACCATTAGCTGTGAGACAGGTCAGCTGCTTCACAGATTTTCCATCTCTATGCCAGCAGCTCGCTTGTATGTGCAGGAAGAGACTATAAAGCTCTGAAGAATTTAACCTTGCAAGTATCTGTCTGTCTGTGTGTCTGTCTGTTGGCTTGCTATGACCCATCACTCTAAACTTTGTTTACCTTTCACACCATGGCAAGACACTGAAGTTTCCATTTTTAAGCTGTACAGGCTGGCTTTGTAGGAGTGTTGTTTGATTTTGGAGTGGAGAATTAGCAAGGGGTGAGAGGAGACTAGTTAGCAGTTAATTTTTTTATTGTTACTATTGATAAATGTTTGGCTGTAAAAGGGGGCACCGCATGACGAAAAAAATCTCAGAGAAGGTAAAATTATTTGTATCTATCAATCTGTAGCGAACTGGTTATTTCTCACTTCATCTTTAAGCCTCAGCTTTATGATTGATTTTGTATCGTGCTATTTCCATGCTCAAGACAGCATCAAAACTACTGGTATGTTTTGCATATCAATGAGGGAAAAAATAGCAAAAATAGAAATATTCCTTTAGTTAATCAAATGTGGATTCTAAATTTTGCTCAGCCTCCACTGAGATTAAGGAATGCTGCTTGACCATCTTTTGAGGAAGCTCACTTCAAAAAATATACCTATAACAATGGAAATGTAGCATAATAAACACATAGATGGACCCGTTATTCACTTGCATGCCTGTGCGCACACACACACATTCTTTCCATCATCTTATGATCATCCTGATTACTTCTGTGTTTATTTTGATAAAATGTGGTATCTTCCTCTGAGATACAGATAAAGCCCTCAGTTATGGTTTGCATAACACACAAAAGCAGAGTTTTCAAAAAGCCCATAGTAAGTCAGAAATCCAGTCCACCCTGAGAGTCGTTGAGGCCTGAGTGCCTGGCAGACTGAGCATCTTCTGAGAACTCCACTCAATGTGTGATCAGACATGCTGAAAGGCAACGGGTGTGTCATTTATTTTATTATCCTCTTGTCTTTTAATTTATTTTTTTTTGTGCCTGAATCTGTATCTAGGGATTTTTACATACACACACACACACAAACACACTTATATGTAGAAATGAATTAAAGTATATATTTGAATAGACTCATTTGTTCACTCACATCGAGATACCACCATGGTTATTTGACAGCTTTCAGGAAAGGCACATATATCTGGTGTCCACAGACCAATTAATATATTTGTCTTTCCTCCCAGTATTACTGATTGTTCCTTGGGCTTAACCTTAGACAGTGAGTTGGTTAAACGCCGTATTGAATTTCACTATTTCCATTTGAACTACCTTTCTGATAGTTCACTGAAGGGTTTATAGTTATCATGAGTGACCAAAGTACTTGGATATGTGTACTTAGGTCAGCGTATAGGCCTATACATGTGGGATGGGGGTGAAATCTTTTAAAATAAAACAGCTGCAGAAGAAATGGTCAAGCCATTGAAGGCAATATGATAGCTGCTATTAAATCCCACTTTGAGAAGCTTCCTTTAGCTTTGATGATTTTTTTTCATCTCAAAAGTTGCTATCAATTTTTCACTGACCTCAGCTCAACCTCACAAAATCAGCCTAACTTCTACTCTGCTCACTATTTTAGTTTGTGGGGACAAAAAGAGTAAGATGAAAATAGTGAATTGCATCCAAACCGAAAGTGATCAAAGGTCAGGAGGGTCTGGGTTTAAAAAATTCCAGTAATTCTGTTTTGTGCGGAGCAAATACCCTCAGGTGGCTGACACTGGGATGTCTTTGTGTCTGAAGTTCAGGGAGGTATGAATAAGTAGTTTGAGACTTTGTCTTTAATCGGAACCAAATGCCCTCTTACGAGGGACTGAGGATTACTGTAAAGGTGTTCACAGCTTTTCAGGGGTTGGTGCTGGTTTTATTTTAATTTAGGAAAAAAAAAATTACATAGTGCCAACTCAATATAAATTCTGAATGACTCAGAATCTTTATGTTAAGAGCATCTTTATTAGGCATCTTTGTTATCATGAACTCATATATTCATATTCAGATGGGAAATGAAGGCACAGATGGACCAATGCCATAGAGTAGCACAAGCTCTGCATCACCTAGAGTTGTGATACCTGCCTGATAGTGGAACCTGGCATCATGAGTCACTTACTGAGCACACTTTTTCCTCAGTGTGCCTGAGGCACCTTGCAATGACATCAGCAGAATCGCTGTGTCGAGCAGCAGATTCCTTGTGGCTCTCATGCTGAACACATCTTAAAATGTTGCCCCTCCTCAAGACTTAAGCGTTTGGCCAGTATAGAGATCCCATATTTCAGCCTGGGAAATCTGTGTAGCGTATGTGCACTCCACCCCACACTTCAGGAAGCAACACGTCCTGCTGCACATGCAGCATTTCATTGCTCTTGAATATTCACAGTAAATCTGACTCACAGAGCCTTTACTGTGCATGTTCTCAGGGACTGGGCAGCACATGGACAGTAGGTCCATTAGACAACCCCCCAGAAGTGTAAGCCTCACTGTGCAGGCACGCAGTGACTTTGTCACATGTGCACAATAAATATGATGCTCTCTGGAAGTGTTGGCCTGACTATGAGGGCTCACGCGGTCTTGTGGTTACCACCAGGCTGTATACAATCTGCTTGTAGAGCATCCTGGGCAGAGCATCTTGACCTGCCACAGCTCCCAGACAGCTTGAAATCCTAACAAATGTATAAATTTCTCAACAGCTGCCCAAACAATGCTTCTGGGCTGAAAAGGAGAATGTGTTGAGGATATCCATCTGCTTGCTAGCCTGAAGTCTATGAAGCCTGAGTTTACAAAGGTGTCCCTGAAGCTCACGGTTTTCCCTTGAGTGTTGACACCTGCACCTCTTTCCTCATCCTGGGGTAAATGACCCTCTACTTCCATCTGCATGGTCCAAGCCTCACCTTGGGTAGTGCAGGAGACTGTTTCTTTCCTAGCCTGGGTGACAATTCCGAAAAATATGTTATTTTATAAAGTCAGTGGAGGGATTGGCAACCAGTAAAATTCTTTCCAGGCTGATAAATACTGGCTTGAGGATTTAGGCTTCTGTATTTTGGCTTGCCCGGAATGACACACTTTGCCCAGAATGGCAGAGAACCCGTGGAGGAGAACTGGAGCATCCCAAGCTACTAATTTTGTTGGCTCGTTATGGATGCAACAGGTGACACATGAGTTTCTAGTCAAGCCTATCAAGGGATGTTCTCAGGAATGCTCTGCTTTCCAGCCTGCTCTCTTCTTTCCAGAGACACGCAGCCCTCAGCATCACGTGCAGTAGCATGCAGCATAGTGCAGTGGGATAGTCACTGACTTGGTGTCTTTCCCATCCTGTCTCCTCTGCCCATTAAATAGTTTGTTAGGGTAAATTTTAATGCTATTTTTGTTTCTAAATGTACATGTACTGGGGGGTTGGGTCTGAAGGAGAAAAACGTGAAGAAAATTTTGTCTATTGGAGCTTTCTTATGGCTCTTAGAAACTGTGGGATGTCACCGAACCCTCCTTAAGAGACTCCAGGAAAGCTCTGACCCTTCTACAGGCTAATGTTCTAATAGTGACAGAGATTAGCATCCCAAGTGAAGGACTGGACTTGCCAGGCAGACTGCCTATTCTAGAGTTGCAGCTGGTGTTTTATCAGCAGTGTCCAGAGGCTGTTGGACATCTAGAAGAGACTTTGTGCTACTCCACAGGAAGCCAACAAAGACTGCACAGGGTGGGTGAGAGGTACTAATGGTTGGCAGGGAGACCTGCTACAGCACTCTGCTGACAGTCTGAAGCTCCTCACACATTCACATCTCCTTGCTTAGCTGTATGATATTGTTTTACTTCGTATGTTTATAATAGAAGTGGGACCGCTCTCCACCAAGATTAGGCAGCCACAAGAAATGCTAGACGCTCACGCACACTGTTACAACTATATGAAAGTGTCAAGGATAGGATAGGACCATTAATGGTACATCTTCATATTTCATTTCATTTTTATTTTTTTATTATTTTTAAATTTCAGTTCTTGAACGAAATCTGCCAGAAATTTGCAGTCTCTAATTTTATCACTATGAATTTTGTGTTATATGTGTGCTCTTGACAAATTCTCTCGTGTAACTCTGCATACTATAGCTTCTTACAAAATCTCCAGCAGAGAACAGAAAAAGTGAACTAACGTGGGGCCTCGTTCTGTTTCAAATACACTCTGGCTCCCTCTGACTTTGCTGAGATTTAAGAATGTGCCATGAGGGTAAAACAAAATGTGTAAGAGCAAGATTTCTGATTAGTCATATTCGCTTATGAGGCACTGGCAAGCTTCCAGTGAACGTCATTTCAATTTTTATGACAAATTTTTCACTGAAGGACTTCAGTCGGAAAACATCTTATATGAGCACTTGTTCTTTTAATGGCGCTGGGACCTCTCTGTGCCAGCAGCAGCAGCTGAAATGCTGGTTGATCCAAAGACCAGGGGGTTGCACCACTGGAATTGTAAGGGGAATCACAAGAGGAGTAGCAGTGGTGACTGTGATTTCATCACTGATTCCACTTTCAGGGCATCATCAAAAACTAGAAGCCAGACTGCACATGCGCAGTTCTCAGGTTGGGAATGGTCTTTGGTGTCCACAGAAGGTTGTAGGTTACCTTATTAGAGCAGCCACAGGTCTGATTTAGCTTACAGCAAGGGCCAACCAGACTTTGAATAGAAAATGCCACAAACGATCTGCCACTCAGCTGGATCATTAGTAATCATGAGGAGTACATAGAATAGGGTCCCAGTGTCCTGTGGTATGCACAGACATGAGCAGGCTTGCCCTGTACCCTCCTACTGGACATCTTCTGTGGCAGGAGCTGTTCAAGACTTAACCTTTCAGCTCTTCAGTCACTTCCCCTACTCCTTCCTGTTTTTACACTATGTCCTCCTCTCATGTTCCACATCTTATCTTTTTTTATGTCATTCTTTCCCTATAGTACTTCTACCTCTACTTTCTTCAGTCCGCTCTTCTTTCTTTGCTCTTGTCTTTCTTCAGCCTCAGTTTCTTTCTCTGATTGTCTCTTCAAAGTCTGTAATCTCACTCCCAGTCAAAAAAACCAGTCATTTTTCTTCTCTTTTTACGTTATTCTTTCACTATAAGTTTGGTTTTAACCAAAATCTTTCATTTCTCCTACATCTTCAGCTCACATTCCTTTAAATTCTAAATCATCACACTCTGCCCAGTTCCAAATATAACCTTCTTCTCTACTTTCATGGTATCTGTCCATCTGATGCTCTTTCACACACAACCTGCACTGCACCTCCATCCCCTCAGTTTTTAGAGTAAAGGAAATGGCATACCATGATAAATTTCCATACACAACTTCTCAGCTGCTACCCAATCATGTGCAGTTTTCTTCTTAACCCACTCCACCAGGAGAAATTTACCTGTTGCTTACATCTTCTCGCTAGCTGATGGAAGAACTCTTGTTGCTCAAGAAGGTCAAGATGAAGGCAGTTGTGGTTCATCAGGAGTCCTAGCTATTCTCTATCTATAATGGAAGGCTTTTGATTATCACAGGTATTCTCCATTAGAAAGTTCTTCATCCTGGAATAATCATTCAGTTGCAGCATCAACTCTAGTGATGGAACAGAGAAATATTGATATTGTTCGGACCAGATTGTATAAACTTGGGAAGACACAACTTTGGAGAATAAATCCACTTGCAAGAAATTAACTATTAACACATTCCAAGTCTGTAGCTTTTCAATTGCATATGTTTCCACTGCGGGTAAGGAAGACACCTGTTCATCCCCCTACTGTTTCGAAGTACATCCCTCAAAAAAGTCATGTAAAGTGTTGATGCTTATCCTTCAGCCTACCTGCCAGTAACAGTGCGGTATGAATCCATGGAAATGTTGCCAAAACCCAAGTAGCTGACCCCATCCTGACAGATTCTTGATTGCATTCCTTACTTTTTAAAAAACATTCAGCAGATTAGATAGATTTGAAAGCCTCCCACAAAACACTTTAAGAACATGTTTTACCATGTCTTGTAGTGAAAATTGTTTATCTGTCTCTATCACTTTCAACTACAAAACATTTCCCTTCCTATGCTGCTTCTCTTCTGATATCAAATAATCACCTTGGACTGCCATACATCTCACATCTCCTCTAAAACTAGCGATGAGAACACAAATTGCTCATCTTTCCTAGACTTCTTGCAACCTGACAAGAAATTCTTAGATGTGAAAGGAAGCCTTTGCTCCTTGCACAATTATCAGTCGATCTTTGTTCTTGTGAGAGAACACCCTAGCTGAGTGGAATCTCTGTACTTCTGTCAGATCAAAGCCTGATTGAGAATTAAAATCCACAGTCCTTTTTGCAAAGAATGGTGGCAAATTTGTGCATTCAGACTGCTCGTTAGAAACACAAGAAGCTTGGCAAAGCTAGAAGATACACCTGCTTACGGAAGGATGTGAATGGGATGTTTATTTATGCTGCCTAAAAATGTGAAAACATAAGCATGCAGGAGTGAGAGTTTTCTTCCTCCACTATACAGAAGGTTAAAATGTAACTGGATGATTATTTCATGACCAGAAGGATGATCTAAGGCATGTTTTGTACCTACAGATGCATGTCATGAATATATGCAGAAGTTGCTTCCAGTATGAGGATTAAGTACGTGCCAGACAATCAAGGAGGTAGCTACTTATTTGCAGACAGAAAAAAAATTGGTCTTCTGTTACAAATACCAGCTCTCCGCTTTTCAATTTCTATCTTCTCTTTCTTTTCTATGCAATAGCAGACAGATCGTGCACAGGGAATAACAGGACTATGAAATCTGGGGAAGAATTGGGCTAGAATAGTACCAGCCTGCAATACACACCCGGGTCTCAGATTGTTTGCCAGGCAGATTCCTCAAGTCAGGTTCTTCAGCAGAGAGGAAGACTGGCCTCATTGGCACAGGCTTGGTTTCCTGCTGAAGAAGCCTGTACACATGACGTTACAGTGAATCCACCAAACAGACTCGAGATAAATTGCTAAGGACTCGGACTAGCAACGCAGAAATGAAAGGCTCCATTCTCTATTCATGGTCTCATAAACTATTAACTCCCACTTAAATTGCTCCATTAGATTCCCACTCTAAGGTCTTCAGCTTCCTTTTGGTCTTTTTTTTCTTCACTTTATCCCATTTGTGCAGGATACATAGTGTTTTAAGCTGAAAGGTCTCTTCCACTGGAAATTGAAGTCGATTGGACTGCACAAAAATATCTTACAGAACGCGTGTGTTGTGTGCTACGAGTGAGTGCAGTTTCTGTCCGAGTCCAAGCTATTAATAATGATTTGTATGGAGACTAAGTAAAAGAAAAAATATTTAGGAAAAGATTTCTTAGTTCTTATAAGATTGATTCTTTGGTAGGCAACTTTCTTAGTTTATGAAGTAATTTAGAAAGGGTTGTATTGTAAATTACGAAGTACAGTGCACAGTACTCAGGCTAAGGGCAGTTCTGTTATTATGACTGCCTGAGATCTGATAAACTATTATATCTGCCTTTGTAAACACTTTATTAAATATCACACTATCGCAAACTGAAGAATGTTGTATAAAAGCAACTTGAGCTATTCAACATCCACTTTTTGTCATTAAAAAAAAAAAGAGAAATATTTGCTTGATTAGTTTCTATGAAGCATAATATCTGTAAAATAAACAAGATAATCCTTGTGTAAACAGCACAGGGTACGTGGAGCGCAGAAATGGATAGAGGCACAAAGAACATTCTTGGCTCTAAAACCTGAAAACAAATTTCCGCTACAGTTAATCTAGTTTAATAATAGTTCTAATTGCAGCGTTTTTAAGTCACTGAAAAAAACAAAAACAAATAACTTTTCTGACTTTTTTTTTTTTCTTTTTTTTTTTTAATTTTATCTATCTTCCTGGGCAGCATCCCCCGGACTGCAATGAATCTTTGTTTTCATGGTGCCCCTTTACACCTCTCTCTAGATTTCAACAGTGGGGCTCTGCCTGGCAGGTATCATTCTGTTTTTCATATATCAAGAAAACAAAATGTGGTTTGCCTGTCTTCGGAGTAAGCATCTAACCTACAGTCCACCGGAAACATTCCTCACTCCATACAAGAAAAACAACCAGTGTTTCATAGCCGTAAGAAATACAGATGTGTCTCATAATCAGCTGTTTCCCTTCTATAAGCATTTCCTTCAAGTCACATGTAATGAATGGATTTTACTTTCTTTTTCTCATTACTTCAACCCCAAGTTTTGAAGGCACAAATAGTTTACATTTCTACAGCGACCAACATCTGAAGCACTCCGTGCAGACATTACTTAGTGAAACCCCGTGTGGCCAGCTGGAATGAAGACACCTGCCTCCACAAAGTCCATGAGAATCCCAAGGAAGCAGGATCAGACATTTTTCAAGAGCCAGATAGTTCTCAAATATTACTAATCCTGACAGATCTCCACATTTCTTTTGAACTAGGGCACTGTTTAATGTGGTTAATACGTAAATACTGAAAATAAATGACTAAATCCTGGGTGTTTTCCTATGTGCATGTGCTTATGTGTTTATCAACTTACGTGTGTTTATCAGCTTGCATAGGATACAAACAATATTAGAATTTGAAATCTTGGGCTTGTCTTATTTATAACTTTGTAACGTCCACCCAACAAACAGCAGATTTCCTGTTGACAGCAACTGTGGGAAGGTGTAGCGGCAATTGGTATTTGAGATGGCCTGGAGGTCTTCCAGATCACTGCAAGAGAAGCTGTGTCCAAACTCTTTTACCTACAATCCAAAGGAAAGACCAATTCTTTGCCGTTCAGAAAAATATTTCAACATATTATACTCTTTTCTAAAAGATAGATAGGCATTGAGGTATTTTTTTACTTAGTTTACACTAATGACATGTTTCATCTAAGTTTCCATTTATACATAATTTCTGAAACCCCTAAATTTATCCAGTGGCAGATTCAAAAGGAGTCAGAGTAAGGAAAGGACTTCTAACTTCCATTATTTAGTTCTGGGTAGCACCGTACATACTCCTATGCTTTCTTAGTCATGCACCACCTCCATCTAGTTTAGAGAAACGTCCTCCCACGGATTATCTTCCATTTTTCTTTATTCCCATGTCAGCAGGATCAATACTTCCTATTTCCAAAAGTTTTTTTAATTTTTTTTTTTTTTTCTATTTAGAATCAGCCAGACAGGCAAAAGCAACAAAACGTCGCATGGACATGAGACAGTGCAACTCCACCCTTGATATTGATTGCACTTATGTCGTAAGCACAGCAATCAATGTGTTATGTGGTGGTCAATACACGAAATTACTCGAACAGGCACACACAGCTTAGCTCCAATACAAGAGAAGCTAACCCAGGTATTGACGTTTTCTCGCAGTGGTTTTTTATAAGAAGAGGTTTCTCTCCCCTGATTTGGCAGGGTTGTTTCTAGCCTGCGGTGCCTCTGATCAGGATTAGATGAGAGCATCTGAAACACAGGCAGCTGGGCTTGCGTTCACTGCTCTTCCCAGTTGCGAAACTGCGTCGGTGAGCTGATAACAGCCGAAAGTTTAAAAGCCTATCGCAGACACAAACTCGTTTCTATGGGAGCTGTCTTGGCGAGACGAGGGGCGGCTCTTAGTCAGAATGCAAGGCCTAATGCTCGGAGAGCAGCACGCGATAGGCATCCCCTTACCTACAGAGGTACTAGAAAAGTGTTCCCAGCTGAAAGCCTTTATCCAGTTCCAATTGTTCGTTGAACAACAACAACATTAAGGGCAGCATTGTTCCATTTGCTACTGTGTCAAACAATGCAATGACTGTTTAGAATCGCATTTTGTTTCCCGAGTAGCTGAATTTACTGGGGGAGTAGAGAAGCATTTACATCCAGAATAACTGCATTCCTTAAAGCAGATGGTTTTAATTTTAATAACATCAGCCTATAGAAATGATTATCTGAAATATTCTGATTGCTCTGTGTGTGTTGCTGTTTAGGAGTAACACTCCATCTTGGGGGGTTTTCAGGCAAATTCAGAAGCCACCAGGAGAAATAAGCTGCTACTAACTGTGCTACCAAAAAAAATGCTGCTTTTTTTTTTTTCCTTTGAAAGCCACTTAAAAATGCTCTCCTGTGCAGAAGAATGTCACTTTCTGCACTGTAGGCACGCTGTAGTATAGACCCACAGTTGGGAAACTGCACATGTAGAATTGTTTGCGGTGTGTGTCTTTACTTTCCCACACATGCAGCCCAGATGTGTGCATGCACATATCATATGAAACGGGCACGTACTGTTTTTACAAGCTAGGACATATCTTTAGGAATAGTACACGAACGGAGTCGGGGGAAGCCCTTCACGAGCTCCAGGGTGTGCTGGGCAGAGCCCCTGGCCTCCAGGTAAGGAAAGATGTATGTATAGACAGTACTCCGTCTTCCCACTGCTCTGGCTGCGCTGCAGACTGCAGTCTAGCATAGAGGTCCTTGAAGCGTCAGTAAAAGTGTTTGCCGTGCTTTAGCACAAGAGCACGGAGCTCAGTCCAGCCTACTTTGATCAATGAGGAACAATATAATTAGCCTGCACTGTGCTCTACCTTCCTGCGCAAGGCTGGTAATGGTATATGAGCTAGCTCAAGCATGTGCAAATGGTTTCCATTAGCAGTAGGCACATGCAGCTCTTGAATTCATACAAATAGGTGCCACTCTGTGATGAGCAATTGGCTTAAGTAGCACAACTTGTACTGGTGAGGTCTGTGTGGTTTTGTGATCTCCCATTTTCATATGTATACATACGTTTTGTAGGTGATGTTCCACACATGATTAGTATTGAGATATCTGACCTGATTATTCTACATTTTTTTTTTCATTGTAAAGTCAGAGCCCTGAATTCACTTGCTGTTGTATTCGAACAAAACAAAACAAAAAACAAACAAACAACAAAAAGAACAGCAACAACAAAAAGCAAACCATGGGGACAGAAAAGGGCAGCGTCGCTTTCATTGAGCAATATATATGAGAATATTTGCAATGGAAAGGACTCGTTTTGGATAGAATATGTTTAACTACATACGCTACCTCCGCTTTCTGCTTTCATAGCTGCCAGACTTCCCAGTGACCAGTCACTTAAAGATCCACGTTGTGTATATGTTTGTGTACTGAGATAGGAAAAAAACTGCGCTGTGAGATGATACGTGAAGCAATTGTTTCAAGCTCTGCACTTTCAAATCACTGCAGCCCATTAGCAAACCACTGGAGCTACCAGCTCTTCCCTGCTCTCCCTGTGACCTAAACCCGAGTTTGAGTGCTTAGGGTAAGCAATATCAGAGCTTGATAATAAGAAAGAACCAAAACAAGGAGTGGAGACAGATAACAAAACATGCCTAGCACCTTAAATGCAAACATGTTTGCGTTGAATAAAACAGTTTGAGGGTCTATAAATGCTGTCTACAGTGGAGCGTGACTCTGAAAAATATTTTCCATGAGGCAGATTTATAAAGATATCGAGATGCAGAGAGCTGTGTGTCTTGGTTTCCAAAAGTATCCGGGATTTAAATCCTCAAAAGGATTTATACGCTGAACCTCCACTTACTTCAAGGAGCATTAGACCCTTTGTCACCTTGAAATCCTCTCACTGAAGTATTGAACTTTATTGTATCTTGTGAATCTCTCTAAAAAAAATGTCCCTTAGAAACTAAAGCTGTAATTTAGCTCCATGAACGGAAAACTGATTTCACACGTTAATACTTCTGGAGTAAGTAGGAAAAAAAATATATATAAATATATATATATATATATATATAGCCCCACTGTGCTCATTAGCAGATGGAGCATTACTTCTAGCGATTCTACATTATGGTGGAGCATTACTTCTGACTTAAAGCTTCGCATGTCGGTAAACTCTGAAAGGGTAGTGCCAGTGGCACCATAAATAGTGGAAACACAACGCTGCAGTGGTCAGATGTGAACTCCGGTGCCAGCTCTGCTCCCACGGAAGCCCCATGGAGATTCGTCATTGAATTGAGGGGGGCAGAGTTGGGTGTCCCTGATCCAGGGGGGGGATGGAAAGGGAAATACGGGGTATTCTTTTCTACGTAGGTACCTTCAGATGTACCTGCAAAACAGTTGAGCCGTAAAACTGTTGAATCCCTGTGTTTTGCTGCTAGAGAGAATCCATAAAAAGAGATTTATCGTCATATTTCCCCTTTGTGTTGTACTGTTCCCCTCTACCATAAAATATTCTCGTCGGTTTATAGCAAAGCAAATATAGCGGCTTAGTTCATAAATGCCAAACTCTCCCTCTGTTACACCCTGGCTCTCAGACATAATTGAATTAGCTCCTATTCTTGTTGATATTAGCCAGCGGATTGCTGCAGCAACGAAGCTTATCGAGACCTAATGTGTGCACAGGGGTCGTTAGGCAGGGACCGAGGTGGACCCGCACCAGCCCGCCGGTCTATAGGAACCCGTCCAAGTGGCTTTAACTTTTATTCTTCCTGCCGACGATGTAAAGCGGCTTCGTACAATAGTCGAACAAGAGCAAGCGGCTGTGGAAAATGTAACAAATCGTAAGAGCGGTTTAACAGAGAAGAGGGGGAGCGAGGTCGGCAAAGCGAACCAGCCGCTTCGAGAGCCCTGCGTGGGGACGGGCGGGAAGCCTTCCTCATCCCTCACCCCGGCTTAGGAAGCGAGTGGGGGGTGGGGGGGCTGGAGGGAAATCGCTCGCGTTGGAAAGCTCCTGTCTTCCGAGCAGCGTTCCAAACACCTCGGCCAGAATTTGGA
>WTSP01005217.1:2649-67628 GCA_025331215.1 Actenoides lindsayi
GGCAGGGGGGTTGGACTAGATGATCTTTCTAGGTCCCTTCCAACCCCTAATATTCTATGATTCTATGATTCTATGATGATCTCTTCCCTTGAATAACATCAGGATCTCAGGAGCCCACCTTGCAATGACAAGAAGATGATTGAGTAAAAGTTATCTTTGAGAACAACCAGACTTAAGTGCTTTTGTGAAGCTGAGACTGTGCCACTGTAAGCTAAAAAGCGAAAAGTTGTATTTTTATCTCTGTTGGAAGTCTGTAACTGAAACAAAATCTTGTGCAGCTATACAGAATGTCTTTGGAAAAAAAGAAGTCTGGTTAAGCGATTTAGTATATTTAATGAAAGCCTTCAAAAAAGTATCACTGCTCTTTATCTGAAGGCAGGATGGAAGCATAATTTAACTGAATCTATCTAGTTTGTCCAAGAGAAGGTTAAAAGGTGACTTCATTATGCTATTTAAGTAACTGTATAGGAAAGACATTTCTGATGGTAGGTGCCTTTTTAATCTAATAGGAAAAGGTGTAATGAGATCCAGTGGCTGGTAGGTGAGGCTAGACAAATTTGAATTAGGAATAAGGCAGAATTTTTAATAGTGAGAGTAATTAATCACTGGAAAAACTCAGCAAGGGATGAGGTGTGTTCCTCATTATTTGAAGATCTAAGATTTGATAACTTTCTTAAAAATATGGTGTAAGTCAAACAGAGATTATTAATACAGAAATTGCCCAGTGCATTTCATTGCCCTGTGTCACTTAAGAGGTCAGACTAGATCATCATTGTGATACCTTTTATCATGAAAATATATGAAACAATAGATAAGGAAAATAAGTAAAATTCAAGAGTTCTTAATCACCTGGAGTGACTCCAACTGCTTCTTTGAAGCAACTGGTGATTGAGCTGTGTTTTCCTCAATGGTCTTTCAACAGCTGCTGCCTCACTACCAGGCAGACTTTTCTGCCCCAGGCTCCTTTCTGCATATTCATTACTTCAGACTTCTTTCTCCACACAGTCACTATTTACATGACCTGAAGACAGCAACCAGGACAGAAAGTATTGCCCAAACTCTAAAGATGGATATCTGACAGGGCAGGAGACTTTTTAAAAGTACATATGTAAAGGTACTGAATCTCGTCCATTCACATGCTTTGGGAAGTGTTTTGATAGTTACTTACAACCTCTGAATATTCCAGTTCAGGTGAAAATATTCAGGCTTACATTGTTTTTAAAATTAAGCTGCAATATCTGCCAACTCAAATTTTCCCCCTCCACTTCTAATGAAGACAAAATATACAGGGAATAATGACAATCTAAGTGTGGGCTATAACAAAAGCATGGACTAACTCATCAGTACATCTCCAAAAATGCAGAGAATATTCCAGCAGCACATCTTCTTCATTTAGACAATTTACAGGGAGGCTGAAAATATCCTGAGCTCTGCAGAAGATGTAGCCATTGCTGTATTAACCAGAAAGGGATATTACTGACAAGATACATTAATATTAGGTGCTGTGATATGGCTTCCGAAAATAACTATTTCTTATTTAATTAGGCCAGAAAAAGCCAGATGAATTCTTCCAGCCACTCTTCAAACCTGATAAAAAGAGCATATTTAAAATATGTTAATCCTTTTCCATTTGCAAATACTGAGTCCAAGAATTTATGTGAGGAGAAATTTAAGGGGATAGAGGGCAGATGAATAGAGAGAAACAATACACTTGGAAAAAAGACACCAATTTCTACATTAATAAAGTATATAACATAAGATCCCACTAGGTGTGTTGGTGAGGTTCTAACCTTAATTTTCCTTGTGGTTGTCAGTACCTATTAAAGCTGTTGATTCTAGGGTAGCCATTTTTTAGCTCAGTTTTGTTTTCTGAGCTGAGCCATCCTATCTACCCATAGAGTCCTGCTGTTTCAGCAGCAAGAAAAGATGAGAACTGCGCATATGCAGCTCTAGCATTTCAGGTCTCTTCACCATCACTGAACTTTCTTCTTCACACTGCCCTTCACCTACCTCCAATACCATTCATCCCTGCTGGTTGCTTTCTTGCAGCTGGCACTTACAGAAAAATCAGCACTATGTAAAATGTATGACAGGGAATGAATGGGCAGCTCAGAACAACAGGCAAAATATTTTATCACCCTCAAGTTCAAAACAACCACCATTTAACACAGAGCTACAGGCTATGGTATTACTGAAATGCACCCATGAGTCCCTGAGCTCTCTCTGCTATTCACCAGCATGTGAGAGCCAGTTTGGTCCATTATAGCATCTGGCCAATTGGGGTTCTCATGCTGCTCAGAGCTAGTCCCATTCCTTTTCATGAGTACAGGTTGCTTGACATTTTTTCTAGGCTACAGGGCTTAGATGAAACTATGTTATTTCATGAAAAGGGTCAAAGAACTGTAGAACTATACATTGCAGTATATCTCTAGCAGCTTTACAGGATCATGTGGGCAAGGGTGATTTTTTTTAAGTAAGGTGCCCTACTACCAGAAGAAAAACCCTGACATTCTTAATGTCTGCACAGAAACAATGAAATTTAGTTTTAAATCGTAATTTCACTTGCTCTGTAGAAGTGTTATATCCATATAATTATAATTCCTGTGTGTTTACAGTCTAACAGTTTACTTTGCCAACAGGTAGGTAGCTGTTGTGGCTCTTGATAGGGTAATAATAGTGATGTGAAATAGATTTCATTCCTTCTCATGAATCACCTATACCACAATTATTTATTAAAATCCAGTTAAAGAAGAAATCATTTACCAGCACTCACTTAGAGCGCAGCCTCATTCTCAGATTCCAAGGTGAGTGACATGACTGATTATTTGACAAACAAATGCATGTCTACTGTTCGATTTTTTTTCCCCAAAGTTTATTTGATATGGAATGTATGTACATCGGTGAACCACAAAAACCCCCACAGAATCCCACAAGGCTTGCTTCAACAGAGGAAATTTCTAATGTAACAAACTGCAGAGACATCAATTTGATTATGTGAAAACTCCCTGCTGCATTTTGTAACTCTGATTTGAGGGATACCAGTATTTGCATCCTGGCTTTTATGCCATCAAACTATTTTCTGCAGATGGGATGCTCTTCTTGGATGTTAGATGCACATCAAACAATGGGTAGATTGCCCTGGGTGAATATAGCCACTGATGATGATGAATTTCCTTTGTAACAGAGCTTTTTAGGGGACTGATTGGGCCATTTTTTCTGAAATAATCCTTTATACTAGCTAATCTGAGAAATTACATTTTTTGCTTTAGGAACTAAAGGTAGTTATTTTTCGCAGCATCCTTGAGTATTGTTAGTGGTGAATAAAATCGTTTGCCGCCAGATGATATTGAATGGATCCATTCATTATTCCTATGATTTTGTCAGATTTATAATGGCAAGAGTCAAGAACAAGATCTAATATTTGTTATCCTTTTAATGTTTTTCTAGTTTCTTCTTCTCCAATTAAAAAGAAGTGCAATACAAGAAGTTTAATTCATGATTTAGCCCAAGTGTCACGTAATGATATTTTGAGAACAGAAGCACCTATTTTTGATATTTTGTTAAATGTGAAAATAGCTTTCATTTAATACAGGGAAATAAGGGGACATTAAAACATTTCTACAGATAAAAGAAAAATACGTTATGGTAAGTAAGTCAAAGCTCAGAATATTTGTATTATAATAAAAAAAAGTAACTTCTACATGAGCACAGCTGCTTTAATAAACATTTGAAAATAAACTTAAAATGTTCAGATTTTCACCTTATAACTTTCTTTTTCACTTTTAAGACAATTTGCCAAGTGTTGGTGTAATTTTGTTATTGGCCATCATTCAGAGTATGGCAGACAGCCAGAAAAACACTCAATAGTATTTCCTGTTCACCTGTCCATCCCCTTGTAAAGTAAAGCACTGATATGCATAAAACTAGAAAATTAATCATCCACAGAGTTTGTTTGATCTGAATTTACATGTCACTCTACAGATCCAAATGGTAAACACAAATATTTTCAGGACTGCTGCGTTCTGGATGTTGTAGTTTTGAAATTAACAATCTCTCTTCGCATTCACTGCATTTTTAAGGCATTAACTTTCCTCCTTAAGGATAATTTAGTTCACAACAATCTTTTATTCTGAGCAACACAATATTCTTACCTTAATTAGTAGTATTTCTTTCAAAAACATTCTTTATGAAGTACTGCAAGTACTGACGCATAGTGTCTGCTGGATTGTTAAAACTACAGAATGATAAATAGTCATCATTTTGGATATTTATTGCAGTAACACATATGGTACTGGCTTGAAACAAAGCTTGTTATACAGTGAACATTAGAAATCTTGCAGAAAAAGATTTATGTAGGTGTCTTTTTGGATTAAACTACTTACTATTTGAAGTAACCACTTCATTTTTCTTCTATTTTTTTTGTTTATACTTATTAATGATTCATATACATTTGTACATTATCACCATTCAACTAGCAAAAGGTGTTTTTCTAACAAATTCATGGAACATCTAGAAGTGTATAGTCAGCTGACTGTCTGTCTTTCATACTGAATATGCTTTTCCTCAAGAAATGATCTTCTATAGGATCCCCACAAGCCTTGACTTGATATTTCATATCTGTTTCCTTTCTGTAAAGTACTTATAATAGTGCTTCTTTTCCTTAGTCTACTGGAGGTCTTTGCAACACTTGCATTGACACTACTTACTGCCATCATGCCCAGCATGAGCAGGGCTTGGTTTTGACTGAGAGTGCAAAGAGCTGCTACAATAAATGAACAATAGTATCTCTATGCATACATGAATATTAACAGGTAACATAAACATACATAGCTGTTCAATTGTAAAATTCATCCTGGGATGAATCAAGGACATCATTAAGGAAAATTACTTCTACTCATTGCTTCCTACCTCCTTTGTATTTGCCCCACCTTTTAAACTTCTCCATTAGCCATGGTCAGCAGGTGGAAACACCTCCAAGGGTTGCCATATCTACTCCACACGTCTTGTCAGCCATCTTCAGTGGACTCTGTGCCAAAACCCCCACCTCACAGATGAAAGGAAGCTTAGTGCATACATTAGAAGAAAGAGAAAATGTTTAGAAGAGAAAAAGACTGTTCCTGTAGCTGAAAAGAGCTATTGGATGAGGAAGGTAATCCACAGGCAAGGAAGGAGAGAGGCTTAAATGACTTTCTTTTACTGGGAAGGTTTTGAGACGGGTTCTTCATTTTTGTGATTAATCTGCTAGAGGCTTATGTCTTGGAGATAGGTAGGTGCACACTGCTCTAAATTGTAAAGGATGAACAAGCATTTGTTTGAGACTAGTGTTAAACCTTTCACTTGGTTCTGTGAAATTTCCAATTTCAGCTGTTTTAGAGGCAGGCTTTCATAGCAGTGAACATTGAATTAAAGATATGATTCCTATTTACACCATGCTCCCTATGGACATTGGCTTGATATTTTACCTCACTGTTAAATTTTGTGCATGTACTCCAATTCCCAGAATGTATAATTCTTTCCCTTGAATAATTATAACATTGCCTGAATATAAACTGGCTGCTTTAGCTGGAAGTTATCACTACCTTAAATGGACCCAGGAGCATTTTTCACAAAAGATTACAGCAAGAGATGTCCATGTACCTTTTTTTGCACCACATATTATTAAGTTGTTTTAGTTTCACTTCATTCATTTATGTGGCAAAACACAATGTACTGTAACTCTTTCACCTAAGTGGATGTAATATTTTTTTTTTCTGAAAAAATTCTAGGTTTTTATAGGACCTTATTTTGTGTTTGTGTTTGTGTGTGTAACAGATGATACAGATGGAAAGAAATAGAACGTAAAGGGTCAAGATCCACTCCCAGTGTTCTTTGCTTATCAGGCAAATATGTACACTTATTTTCTGAAAATATGTCACTGATTGTGACTCGTGCTCTTTTTTTTGCAAGCCCTAAAGCCAATACAAAGTCAGTTAAAAGGAAATGTTCATCTCTTCCTACAGAAACATAAGTATAGTTGACATTTTGAAAAGATTCCATAAAGTGTCACAGTAAGTCATAAATAAAAGGAAACAGACTATGTTGCTTTATTCAAACTTCCAGGATCTACAATTCCTGAATTACCAAGAATTCAAGTTAGTAGTTCTTTGTAAGTATTGTACCTTATGAAACTGTACATTTTTATATAAAATGCTTCTTAAAAAAAAAACAAAAGCCCTTTAAGTAGCATTCTGGGGGACAAGAAACTTTTTGGAGCGAGGGAATGCATTCACACTATACATTTAAGACAGTGACAGGTTTTAAGAGTTTATTGATTCCTGATGATATTGTACCTGGTGTTCCAGTTCAATCAAAAATTATTCAAAATAGTTGGGATATGGAAAATTCCAAGAATCAGGTATTTTTGGTGTTTCCCAGAGCAGTAAGGAAAAAAAAAAAAAAAAAAAAAAAGCAAACATAAATCCAAGCAAAAAAGCCCAAATCACTTGGTTGAAAATTACTCAGAATGACCTTTACTTCACCACGTAACTAATGTGTCATCACAGTTCAAGGATTTTTCTCGGTTGTCCTATGTAAAAGTAGAAAAAATGCCTTCAGCTACATTCATCAAGTTGCCATAGTAGGGACTACAAAATCAGTGGATGTATTAACAAATTACCTTAATATTTTCCTTTTTTTCTCAGTCTACTTTAGTATACCACAAGATTGTATGTGTAATTCTGAAGGCATAGAAGTGTCAATTATATCTTTATGCCATGTGCCAATTCCCCAATTTATCATGTAGCCAGTGAATACTGCCAGGTTGTGCGTGGGAAGTTGAGCTATAGCATTCTTTTCTAGTCCAGAAAGCCCTCTACTTCTGGAAAGTAAAGAAGCCATCCAAACAGTTGAACAGAGTTAGTGCTGAGGTAGAATACACCTGTCCAACGCTCCAGATGAACATATATATTTTCCATCTTCCTCTTATTCCAGATCAAATCTGTTGACTTTTATGAATGCCTATATTGATATAATTTCCTGGGTGAAAATCAGCTCATCTAAATTTGTCTGTCTAAAATTAGGTATCTAGTCTAAGGTGGTCCTGCACATGATACAGGATGTGCTTGATCTCATATAACTTATATTTATCTCAAGCTCCTTTGAATTTTAAGCATGGAATTAACTGCCATTGGAGAGACAGATCCCATGTGTATGAAATGGTTCCATATCCCCTTTCCAGCTTGTTCCTTACCAATGTCAGTGCCACTACTGCCTCAAATTCAGGTTTGTTTGAATAATGAATTTTTCCTTCTCTTAAATATGTTTCTTTATGCAGATGAAAAGTTCCTCCTAAACTGTTTTTGGTGAAAACGTAGAACTTTTAGTGAAAATACATCTAACAGATGTAGTAAGTTGCAACCAACATCTGTAAGTAATTTTTTCAGGTTTTTTAGAGGCAGTGTGGGCTTATTGCTTGCCTCCTCCAGTAACCGATTTATTTATTTACTGTCAGTCCTTTAAATTGCATTAGCTGCCCTTCCAAAAGGTTCTCATGCAATTCCAATTTAAATGTAGGACAAAGTATAATAAATATGAGTGCCAAATAATAAATCGTGAAGATCAAGAAGAAGGAAGGAGGTTATTATTACTGGAGGTGGCTGTGCATACGTCTGAAATATGTTAGAATACGTTGTTACAGCTGAAATCACTAGATGGCAATGTTACATATGCTCATACAGGCCCTTCCATTAGAATGCAAGCAAGTGTTCAGTCTCTGAAGAAATGCTATGTGGTTGCTACTGTTGTTGGTTGTACTGTTGTATTTGAAAAGTACCCAAATTTGGTTTTTTTCCACTTTAATCTTGGTATTTGGTAATGAGAAACATACATGATTTGTCAGCTCATATTTCTAGAGAAAGAAAGGTTTGAATGCTTTTAAGAGCTGGCTTCATTCCATGCAGGTAGAGAACATGAAGGAAGCAAGTGCACTTGGAAAACACTCAGGCAAAATTCCGCTCAGATGGATAAACTGACCTATAACAACTCTGCTATCACACTTGAGGGGATTAGTGAGAGTATCAAAAGCAAGATATTGCTTTGAAAAAAACAGCATTATGTATGTCTTTAACTCTCAATCTGTTATTCACCTGTAAATGAGGCCACATTCCTCCCAGCTGGGAGGAATATGACACCGCCAGAAGCACTGTTACCTCACAACCACCCTTACCATTCTCCCTATGGTAAACAGGAAGTAGCTCCAGAGAGCTGCTGTGAATCATATCATTGATAGGCTCTTCTTATTTTGTGAAGAGGTAGATCCTAACTAAAGCCTGTCATGTAGGTGCACAAGGGTAGTTCTGGGCTACAATATCTACAGTTGTGCAGAAGTGTATACATTTGTCAAGGTCATGGCAGTCTTCCCTGAAAAAAATATTTTATTTTCAATTCAGTTTTGATTACAGACCATCTTTTTAGGTATAAATACAACAAAGAAGCAATAAATAGAAGAAAATAAGTTCCAGAATACAATAACCTAACTCAGCTTCATCCCAGAGGGAGTATGGATTATTGTATTTCTTGGCTTCTCTAACTACAAGTCTTCTGCAGCCAATACATTTTCAGGGCCATGCTGGCCAGGTGTTGGAATCTTGGAGAACATCTTTTACATGTATTAGACAGCTCCAGCTTGCCAGCAGATTTTTCTACTGCCAAAGGATTGGATCTGGGTCCTGTGACATCAAAAACCAGGCTAGTGCAAACCCTAAGTGAATCTCCTTAGAGATGAAGACAAAGAGGATGTTCTTATCTAGATATAATAACATGGATAAGAAAACTAATTCCTTCTGTCACTATGCTGATGAATAATCCTGTGGGTCATTTACCTGCTCTTTTTGTTATGTGGTTAGCCTCCACTTAAACTTTAAAATTAAACACTTAATCTATTGCTTAGTCCACCCTGATGTTAAGGCCATGTGACCTGATGGGCAATACTCAGGTCATACCAGATCAGAACTGTAGGATGCCACTGACCTTACAAGATCAAGCTGTAAATTATTGTTCATCTATTGACTAAGTGTCCACTTAATGATATATTAAGGATGTAAGTTAGGCCTTTCCATAATGGATGTATTGTCTCCAAATAAGACATCAGAAACTTCACTTCTTTGGAACAACTTCATGTTATGTTTACCTTTTGTAGACCAATGCAGTGACTTCAGTAGCACATTATTTACAAGGTGTGTAGTTATAATGAAATGGAAATAGGAAATGACTGAAAACATTTAAAGGACTGACGGAAGTTTGTAGCCTAGAGATATTCCACTGGGTGATAATATTCACATCATGTCTTAAAGCCTATATATTTCTACACAGTGTCTGAGTTTCTTTCTTTATATTTAAACCAACCATGTTACTGAGTGGTGGAACAAATTTTCTTCTTCCTGGTGGAATATGAAATAAGTAAGACAAAATGGCCTGTTTAGTTTTGGTCTGATGATGCCTAAGAAAAAATGGAGGTAGGCATGTTACAAACACTGGAGACTATGACAGTATTGTCAATATTTGTAAGGTGTTAATCAAATTACTACTACAAGCATTTTGCTTTATTTAGAAATGCATGAATTTAAGGTATATAATAGTTTGTATTTTATATAAGCAGTTCTGTGAAAAAAAAGCCTTGCCTGTGCTTGAAATTAAAGAGCACTTGTATTTTGTGCTATATTTTAGTAGCTGTTAGAAATTATTTCAGCTTGTCAGAAAAAGTCCAATTCGCTTTCCAAGTTGTGAAATAATGGTTTCATAGCTAAAATATTTTAATGTCCATAAGATGCAAATTAGCCTAGGAGGATTCAAAAAGAATTGGTTTGGTTTTTTTGCTGTTGTTACTGTTTTGCATTTTAGATACCCACTTAATGATTGAAAGAATTCTGTATGAAATTGTCACAGTGTTAAACAACAAGCACCAAGGTTGAAATTCTGTTGCAACTCCCATTATTTCTCTGCATGCTGTTGTCCTAACACTCTGAAAAGCTCACTGCAATAGCTGAAGTTTTCTGTTTATTTCAGTTTGGTTTTTTTTCTCTGCGATTTGTTTGGAAGGCTATAGGAAAATAAAATAAAAAAAAAAAAAAGAAGAAGAAGAAGAAGAAGGTTTGAAAAAGAAAGACAGCAAAGTTTTAAACTTGAAAGTAGCTTGTCTCATGATGTGCTAGTTCTTTAAGCAGTCTGAACAACAACAACAAAAACCCCACCAAGACTGAAAAATGGCATAAATTCACTGCAAACATTTCAGTCACTTCAGAAAAACTGTGGAGGCTTTCTATGTTCCTGAATTCATGGACATATACCACCAAATCTATACACAAATATATACTATATCCACCCTGTTCTAAAAGTGTACTTCTTGCAGATAACAACAATATTTGCTGCTTTTAGGGACTGCTTTAGAATGTTAAGAGATGCAAACTTGACAGTGGCAGGTACCTAGCTGAGGATAATACTTCTAATTCTATGTACCCACAGCTGATTAAACTGTCATTGCAAAGTGGTACAGAAATACATTATTTTCGCAGCAAATCCTATTTTGCAGGCATTCCACCTGTTCTCTTGCAGACTTCTAGGCTCCAGCCCTGCTGTACAGTCCCATTGGTTATGTCTGGCTTGCAGCCAAACACAAACAGTTCTTCTGACTACAAGAACAAAAGCCTTATCTAAATGGCTAAATTCTTCTTTGGCTTACGCTTTGTGTAAATACCCTTGGCTGCTTATATTACGTTTGTATATCTTTTCTACTGTTTAAAGTGGTTTTAGACCAATTAGGCAAAATTATTGATGTTAATTTTTAAGTTAAGATGCGGATCTATCAGTATTAAATTAATCATAGAATCATCATAGATTCACCATGGAATCATCATAGAATGGCTGTAGGTGGAAGGGCCCTTAAAGATCATCTAGTTTCAACTCCCCTGCCAAGGGCAGGGACACCTCTCACTAGACCTGGCTGCTCAGGGCTTGATCCAGCCTGGTCTTAAGCACTTCCAAGGATGAGGTGCCCACAACTTCTCTAGGCAACCCATTCCACTGTCTCCCTACCCTCATAGTAAAGAACTTCTCCCTAATGTGTAATCTAATAGTTTCAAACAACTCATTGGCTTCAAAATATGATCTGATTTTATTTAATAAGGAATGACAATATTATGTTGCATTTATAATTTCCAATATTGACAAAAATACTTGGAGAACAAATGAAAAAAGTAATAATAATAATAATGTCACAGTCAAATAAAACATCAATTTTATACAATGAAACATTGTATCTATTTTGACCTTACTCAAAATTTTTTAACAGGTTTATTTTAAAGCTTCTTTCTTCTTTTAACAACTGTTTCTCTGCTTCTTTTCAGTCCAAAAGTGAACTGTTGGCATAAATTGACAGAAATTTTGTTTAGCTTAGCTCTACCTGTATACACTACTGACTAATCAATAAGGCAGTCTGAGGAAAACCTTTGCATGTCAAGGAAGTTGAGTGACATATGATACTGTATGCTGAAATGTTTTGTGGGTTAGCAAATTTTTTTTTGTATTTTTTAAAAAGATGATAAGCTGAGTTGGTGATATCAGACCATGTGAAAGATTTACTCAGACAAGAAGTCTTGCTTATGGAGGAGGCTGTTGACACCAAATCACTTTTTGAGGGTGAAACTATTGGGGGAAAGAAAATGTAATGTTATTCTCCAAGTACATATGTTTTAGAGGATGTCTAATGAGTTAAGTCAGCACCTGAGCAGTTGTAACACCATTACCATTTGCAATGGGACTTTTAGTGGAATGCTATGTGCTCTGGTGATATCCAATTCAAGTGGTAGTGCACGACATGAACGTACTATGTTAAAATTCATCTTTTTACCCCTTTCTTCACTTTTCAGAGAATGGACAGCTTGGACTCTGGCTACACAGTAAAGTGACAGTGGGTCTCTCTCTTTAGCAGCTGACAACTGCACTGCAGTGGTGAAGACAGCTTTGAGATCACGTTGAAAGAAACACACATAGTAACAATGTGCATGAATCAAAGTGTGCCTAGGGGGAAGTGATCTATCTAAATAATAATAAAAAAAAAGTAGAGTAAAAGTTGTTGCAAAGAAAGATTAACAGTTTTTCTGGAATAAGTTAAAGATTTCATTGGAAATTCAAGCTGACAGATTTCATGAAAATTTTGTCTAAGTTTCTGGACAAAGACCATAAACTTACTAACTAGTATGTTATGCTGAGCTTCATGAATTTCAGAGCATCAGCTCAAAGAGACACATTTTACTGATGACTTCCAAAATGCATTTTAATGTTCTTACAGTTGATGGAGGCTGATAGCTATGAAAAAAAAAAAGAAAAAAGAAACTGCTATGGCTCACAGATCAAGAAAAAGCTCTACTGTAACCTAAGAAGCCAGGACCCATACAAGCAAGTAAACAAAGGATCAAGATATTAATGAGAATGCTTCAGAATTAGAATGCAAAGTTGATTTTATAGACACAATAAATAAATGTGTTTCTCTTCAACATTTCATGCTTGAAGCTACCATCATGTCTACTACCTGTTGTCATCATTCCTCTGGTATTTAGCATTTATATGTTTGTGGGAAGTAATTTTCAGTAATATGAGCTATAGTAATCATCACCATCAGATTGGACATTGTCTTTTACAATGTCAGGTAATGTTATTGTGAACCTTAGAATGGATTGGAAACTGCTTGCATGACTGAAAGCTACATTGAATTCGATTGGAGTTAAGTAGGCTATTAATCAACACTTGCTGCTTACTAGGCCTGAAGTTGTTAGTGATTAGTTCTGAAAAATGTTGTACAAATACAAGAGATTTTGCTATTAAACTAGCCTTGATAATATTGGTGTATTTCTGTTATTGCCATTAGTTTGTCCAGTACTATTTCAAGATTCTTATTAGGCAAGTAATACAAGGATATCTCACATTTTGGAGCCAAATTCTTTATTTTTACTTTTGTGAAGGCTCTTACTAGTTTTTATTTGGTTTGCTTACTGATTTTTATAATGAGCATGATGTTCGTGGTATGGAATACACAGGTAGGCAGCTTGGATCAGCTGCCTTGGCTTTTGCCTCTCCCAGTTTCAGCTCCTGTCTGACTTGAAGCTGCTACAAGCCTATACACCATGGCTGGACTGTGATTCTATCCTAGTGAAACCAGGACAGTATTCCATGCCTTAACCCATATCACATCACACACAAGTCACCACTATTTTCTGCCATCTCACAATACATATAAACACACGTATTAGTCCCTTGGTCTATTAGTTATTTCTCAGATAAAGTCATTACAGATACCAATTCTGGAGTACCATTTGACTACCTGACTCCAGTTTGTATCGAAGTTCTAACACATCTGGCACAGCCGCACTTAACGACAGTGTGACTGGTGAGACACTGGAATAGGTTGCCCAGAGAGGTGGTGGAAGCCCCATCCTTGGAATCTTTTAAGACCAGGCTGGATGGGGCTCTGAGCAACCTGAACTAATGGAAGGTGTCCCTGCCCATAGCAGGGGGGTTAGAACTAGATGATCTTTAAGGTCCCTTCCAACCCTGACAATTCTATGATTCATTCAGGCCATGACAGTCTGCTTTCAGTCTTCACTTTCATTAGAGTTCCACACTGGCCAAATAGGACTGTTAAAAGTGTGAGTGTGTCTTGCTGGTCACTCCTTGTCTCTCCAGTTGACAGATCAGCTTACAGATCGGCATCATGAAGTCTCAATTAGTGTGCTATTGCCACCAGTGCACAACTGTAGCAGCAATGGGCATTTTGTTCCTTGACCCTCAGCAGCCCTGCAATAGAAGGGTCCTCTGATAAACCAGGCAAGGTAGACAGCTGTTTAATTTCCTCTCTCCACCACCACTACACCAAATGCTCATCAGTACCCCTTGGGTCCTTCAAATAGCCTCTTCTGAGATAATCTACACCAAGAATGCACACTGCAAGTGGACCAATCACATAGGGTGCTTTTTCCGCTCATGCCCAGTCAGACTTCCACTACAGTTTGCTCCCTGGATCCCCCTGTCACTCTAGAAACACAAATGGACTCTGTTCCTTTATAGTTTGCTGGCTGTAGGGTGCATTGTGCACTGTTGTCCATTACAGGCTGGCATCCCTGTGGTTCTGACATGCCAGGCCATTGCAGCCACACAGTCCAATAAACTCAGCTGTCCCCTCCGCCACCTGGCTGGAGGCAGGGCACCTCTAATTTTAAACAGAGTGCCCATTGACAACAAATGGGTCCGAGTGACTCATGTAGACTAGACCACCGTCACTGTTACATCTTGTAAATAAGGATCTGAAGCCCATCTGCACAGTCTGTTGGGCGGCCTGTTGGAAAGTGAAGCAACACTTTTCTTGGAAGGGCCCCCTTCTGTGATCATTTTATTTTGCAACTTGTGCACACATACCTGTAAGACTGAGGTAGGTTTTCCATCCCTTTTTTCTCATGTCTTCCCCATTTTTATGCAGGAAAAACCACAGGGTGTCTTGGTAATGTGTACTGTCTCAAGACAGGCCTTACAGGAGAATGCTTTCTCCTGACAGCTGAGATACTTGTCAGTACAGTGCAACCTATCCTCCAACCGCGATAATTTTTCATACACTTTTCCAAGCAGTTCTATGGATTTGTTGGATGTTTTTTTTTCACAGTGGAGATGTCAGCCCATGGAGAGAAAGAGAGGTTGTCTGCATATTGCCGCATTCAATCATCTATGTTACCAGACATTGATGCCTGGCTGTTTTTCCAGCTAAATAATGCTGATGTGTTGGAGTATGTGGATAACACATTCAGCACCCACTTGTGCCACAGAGGTCTGGTAACTCTGAGTTCATTTGGATTTAATGGTGTGTGCAGGTCATCCAGGTCAGCAAAAATCAGCCCCTGCACAGCTAGTTCCCTCAGATTCTTAATACCTCTCTCAATGGTTGTCCACTTGCCCAGTGGTATTTGACATCACCCCTAAAGGGATACCTATTCCTCACACTCCACAAGAGTCTTCTCCAGAGAAAAAGAGGATGTGCCTCTTTTGCAAGACCCCTGTTAATACCCACTTCTCTAGCCATTGGTTCCAGCTGCTTGGTTTCTCTACCCTCTAAGTCCAAACCATGGGGTCTGTTATCCCAGCATCAGAGTAGCCACACAACAAGTTGCTCTCGTTTATGACTATTGTAGTCTTCACATATATCTCACAACTCAGGCTTAGAGATTGGTAATCTCTGATTCTTCATCCTGTGATGTCCCCGAAGGACCTGCTCTTTTTTGTGCATTCCTTCTTCTCTACAGTGGTGGCTGACACTGACAATGACCACATTAACCATCACCAGGGACTGATAGCTACAATGTTTCTTGTGGAGACTGAGATAGCTGCAGGGCCCATTGCAGGGGTTGCAGCAGCTGCACAGTATCCATCTCTATACCAATAATTTAAGCAAGACCAAGAGCTGAACGACATTCAAAAGGCTGACAATATGAGTAAGGTGGTGGAAGCATCCCAAGGGTAAACCAAATTATCTTTGCTCACTACTATTCCATATAAATCAGAAATTGATATTATTACAAAAGAGTTTATAACACCATAACCTAATGGCAAAGAACATAGCACAGCAGCACCTCTAACCCCATGCTCAGAAGCAATAACCTGCAGAAAGCCAACAACAGAGATAAAGCCACCCACAGTTCTAAAAGTAGCTCTAAAATCAAATACCAGAGAATTCCACTCAGTGACCATTCTACCTGTGTGTCCAATATAATGAATACTTGGAATGACTCTGTCAAATCCATCAAAACTTCAACCCTTTGAGACTCAGATTAAAGGTCTATAATTCTCATGGGTGAGTTATTGAAATCATATCCTCCCCCCCTCCCATATTGGGTGCCAATATCTAACTGTCTACAGTTAGCCCATATCTGGAGTTAATCTATAGCAGCTGTTCTATCAATCAATGACCCCTCCCAAGATGGGAAGGGGAATTTGGAAAAGGAGAGGAAACCCATGGGATGAAATGAAAATGGGTTTAATGAAACAGGAAAACCAATGTTAATACTAATGCCAATATAAAGTACACAAAGTTATATTCTGCCCAGTAAGTATATGTACAGTGGTCTCAATAAACAGGAAAGCACTCCTCAGGAGAGGAAAGGAAGGGGCAGTCAGAAGGGAAGGGGCAGTGGGAAGCCCCACCCTCAGCAACATCCTCCTTTATAATGAGCATGATGTTTATGGTATGGAATACACCTGTAGGCAGCTTGGGTTAGCTCCCTTTGCTTTTTTTTTTTACCTCCCAGCTTACGCTCCTGGATGACTTGAAGCTGCTACTAGCCTGAACACCGTGGTGGGTCTGTGACTCTATCAGAGAAAACAGGGCACATATCTAGAGACAACTGATACAGAAGAGAGCAGTTAGAATCTTAATGAGTTTGTATTTATCAAGATTTAATTCCTGCATGTGGAAACCTATTTATAGAGATGCAGCATGTTTTAAAATTGTTTTAAAAGTTTTTTAACATATTGTTGCCTTCAGAAGTTTTGTTAATAAAGTATTTAGTAGATTCTTTTCTCCAACACATCTTCCATTGTATTTACATGGTCATACAACAAAAACCCTGAAGTGTCTAGAGAAACAATGTGTCCCTCTTTATGCATCAGTGCAACAAAAGTCAATAGTTTGTAACACAGTCTTCCAACACTTAATTTTTTCTTATTTTACGGGTTGAATCATTTCTGCAAATAGATAAGTTAGATGTAGAGGTTAATAAAAAGTTAAAAGAAATGTGTTGTCTTCTGGGTGTTTAACCAGAAGACTAGTTTTCAAGCGTTTGAGCTCAGCGCCGGTGCATACATTTAAAGTTATTTCAGATTAAACATTCAGATTATGGAACACAAACCTCTTTGGATATTTTAGAAAATGGGGGGTTGAGATTTCAAAACAAGGTAAAAAAATATTTTGGTTTGTTGTGCATTTATTTTTGTAGAGGAGTGACCTCTTGTGTAGGTAAAGAATTCCATAAAAACATCCTGCATTAACAGTGAAAATTACATCTTCTCTGATACCCAGTGAAGTGTTCAGCTGAGTGGTAGCTGGTTTTGGAAATATCTCTTATAGTTATACTCAGGAGTATGTTGCCAAAGACATTGGAAAGTCTACCTACATGAAAACTGACAACTAAAATTATTAATTTCAAAATAAGTTAGTGGATAACTTGTAAAAACATTTTTGGTGTTACTACAAATTCACACATATTAATAAATAAGAACCTTAGCTGTGTTCATGATTCAAGTATTGTTTGGGAAGACATGTTGTTAGATAAGAACTTGGTATGTATATTCTGATGTGGGATATAAGCTCTTAGAAAAACTAAGGCCGAAGGAAACTTGTGAATGATAAATTCTGAAAGTCTGACTGTGCAATTCTAAATAAAATATAGCCAGTTTAGAATGGTGGTATATTTGATTTTAATAGAAGATATGAAAGCTTTGATTTCCCTCTAAAAAACTCTTTGCTAGGTATATATACATACGATTTGACTTTTTGCTCTGAATTTAGAAAGAACCCAAAAATATTAAACTGTTGGAGGAATATCCTGACTTTTGTAATAAGTTTTCTAAGTATGACAGAAAATGGGATTGTACTATTGGCTTTTAGACTCTAAGCTTTATGAGGAGGAATTACTTTTGTTATGATATGTTTGCTCAGTGGGGCCTTGATTCCTCATTTTCAATCTCTAGCTATTACTGCAATGCAAATATTAAATAATAAATGTTTCTATATTGCTCTTTCACAGTTTTGTAAGAGAAGACATGTCATGGTAAAACAAGGCTATTCACCTTTCAATGTTGTTCAATTGAAAACTTATCATTTTAAAATTAAAAACTTTATACAGTATAGTCTACTTAGCATTTTTTCCTTATTGTCTGCTTATAGTATATGTTGAGGAGATTAAAAGTCAATTTGAATCACTGTTTTTTTAAAAGCTGCCTGATGTTTCAAGATATTGTTTTTTTCACCCCAAGGAAAACAAACTAATACTCTCAAAACCTATTAAATTTATGACCTTCTTGCTGAAGAGGCATATTTCAAAAGCATTTCCTTTGCTTGCAGATTTTTCATTTAGGACTTGGAACATTGTGGTTGCTGTAACAATATCAAATTTTTATTCACTTTGAGTGGGATTTAACTTGCTTTCTGAAACATACAGATGTGTATGTCTGCTTATAAATGTCTGTATGTGAACTACATGATTTGCATACTCCTTTTGTTTTGCTCCTGAATGCCTATAGGATTTATTTTTGAGGTATGTCTAGCTGGCCACGTGAAATTGTTGCTGGTATTGGTACAATGGAGAACTGCAGGAGTGAAAGGAATATTTATGTTAAAAATGAAATGGTGACTTTATGAAACTTGGTGATGAGCAGAAGTTCAAAGACTAGAAGTATTTGAATCATAATTTAATGATGAATATTTTAAAGTATAATTACAGTCTTTTGATTTATAAGTCCTTCTTTCAGACTTGTTCTTGGATTTAAAGACTTCTACCTTTCTAGGAAGTATTCTGAATATTTACACAGGTGTTATATGAAGCATGATTTCAAATATTATACACCACATTATAATTTTTTTCTTCAGGATCTCTGTATACTTTAAATCTGATTTCATTCTCCTGTGGCCCTTAGTTTATATGATCAAAATGTGATAGTGGGAGTGGACAAGAATTATTCTAGTTGATCATTTCAAAACACCATGTTAGGGTCTCCCTCCAAACCAAGCTACTTTTTGGTGCTTTATTAAAAAAAACAAGCAAGAAAGAGCTTCCACCTCATCCCCCGCAACCTATTAGAAACAGGTTATATATGAATACCTTTTTTTCTATTAACTCCCAGTTTCCAGTAATCAGCAAGTTAAGGATTTCCTGAGACAGATTTTCTATTTCAGGAGTGTGTTATATAATTATTGGTGGTTCTATGAATTTGTCTGATCTTCTCACCAGGACTGTACCATTAAGGCAGAGAAAATATTATTCCATGCCTGTCCTTCTAGAAGGTATCTTGGGAAGTGAACTTGGACAAAATAATAAGAAATGTTCCATAACATTTGTTTGTATTTAATTCTGAAATTGGTAGTCATTCCTGCAAAGTTCTGAGGTTTTTTTGGTATTACTGAAGCCAGGGAAGTGAAGGTAAGCAGCTCTCAGAATAAAATGCTCAGTGTATTTTCATTTGAGTAAGTGTCTGAAGACAGTTGTCATTCATCAGCAAAGCACAAAACACTAAGACAATTGCTTAACAACAACAACAACAAAAGTCTTATCTTGTGAGTTCAAATTTAAGCAGAAATGTCACTCTAAAGATTACTTACCTTCTCTCATTATATTTCTTGTCAAAGACTAAAGTCAAGATGTTTCCCTTCTTCTCTTAAGTATTACTGCCTCTTTTTAATACATTATTTCAAGAAGTGAACATTGTTGACTGTGGTGTTATCACCTATTAAGCAACACTGTGGAAAGATGAATTGAAGAAAATACATTTGAAAATTAAGGAAATTACTCTGACAATGCAATATGAAAACGATCAAGAAAAGATATGCTTATGTTGTTTTGTGGATACTACTCTAAATAATAATTCCAAATTTTCATTTTGTACTAAAAAGGCAATTTATCTATGATGTCTGAATAAGAAAATGAAATTCACATGTATGAAGTATTTGATTGTTTTTCTCTTTGACTTGTAAGAGAAAATAATGGTAAAAAGATGATTGCCATCAATTGCCAATTTTTATCATAGATGAAACTGATGATTCCAGGTTGCAAATACTTTGAAGTAAAAAATAAATAGGATATTGACTTTTTGTCACTGGTTGCGTGACGGGTGCCTTGCATAGCGAAAGACAGATGTGCTTCTCTAACAAATTCCTCTTTTCTGCTCAGCAGCTTGCAGTCTTTTATTACTGAAATATGACCATATATGTTTTATTTTAGTACTGCTTTCAACAGTTCTCAAGGTCTCCTGAGCAATCTCTGGCAAAGACAACTTAAGCCGGTATAATTAGACTGAGTATCACTCTTTCATTGACAATGAACAACAATGTTAAAAATTTGGTGTCATCTGTACTGACATGACAGTCTGAACTATTAGGCTGCATGCAGGTGAGCTTTCACTGAATTATGTGTAGGACTGAGCATTACTGTTATTATTATACTAAGAATCTGGCATAATGTCAACCTAGAGGTTAGTGAGCAAACATTCTTTCATGAAAGGCAGGTACACATGAGAAATTGTTTGTATTTTACACTGGAATAGCTATCAGAGCAGAGGAAGGAGGGAACAAATATCTCACCTCAACTCAGTGGGTTTCTCTTTACAAAATGTCTGAGTTATCTTCAAGTTGGGCAGGAAGACTGTGGCAATTTAATATAAAAACAAAATTATAAACCAGTTTGGGCTAGAAGAGACCTCTAAAGATCATCTAGTTCAACCCCTCTGCCATGGGCAGGGACATCTTTAATTAGATCAGGTAGCACAAAGACACATTCAACCTGACCTTGAATACTTTTAGTGATGGTGCGTCCATAACTTCTTTGGGCAACCCGTGCCAGTGTCTCTACGGGGTCACAAGTCCTGCCAGCAAACCTGCTCCAGGGTAGGCTTTCTTCACAGGTTCAGCCAGGACCCCCCCCTCCAGTGTGGGTTTCACACAGGGTCACAGCCTCCTTCAGGCATCCACCTTCTCTGGTGTGGGGTCCTCCACAGACTGCAGGTGAATATCTGCTCCACTGTTAACCTCCTTGGTCTGTAGGGGGACAGCCTGGCTCACCATGATCTTCACCACAGGCTGTAGGGGAATGTCTGCTCTGGTGCCTGAAGCACCTCCTCCCCCTCCTCCTTCACTGACCTTAGTGTCTGCAGAGTTGTTCCTCTCCATACTCTCATTCCTCTTTTCTGACTGCTGCTCGTGTTAAGCAGGTTTTCTTTTCCCTTCTTAAATATGTTATCACAGAGGTGTTATCACTATCATTGATGGGCTTCACCTTGGCCAGAAGCGAGTCCGTCTTGGAGTTGGCTGACATTGGCTTCAGGAGATATTTTAGCAGTTTCTCAGAGCAGTCGTGTAGTCCCCTGCTACCAAAACCTTGTCACACAAACCTGGTATAGTAAGAGAGGAAAGTAAAAGTGAGAAAGTAGTGAAACTAGAACTTTCTTGTCTTTACAAAAATTGTGTGGACTGCAAGTTTATATTTCTGTTCTCATTGCAATCACTATCATGAGGATAGATTCCTGTTGTGACATGCTGTGTTTTCTTTATATCCTCTGCCAAAGAAACAAAATCAATAACTCATGCATTTTTCAAGGCAAGTTTACCTGTTGATGGCTGAAGAATACATAGCTAATATACATACAAACAGCTAAACACACTGCTAGGTACATTAGACCACTGTCTTTTGTATAGTCTAACAGTTACTAAAATTGCACTTGTTTTCACAATAAAGATTACAGTAAAGATGAGATATAACATACTGTACCTTGAGTACATTTTTATAAGAATGATTGTAATGAAAGAACATACTGGCAATGTACTTTTAAAGCTCAGCTTTAATTATAATTGGGCAGAAGAAATTTGGGACTCTGTCCAGATGTCTCACAATAATCTTCTGGTAAAAAATAGCACACTTGTAATAACTATCTTTTGTGAACTAGTTTATGAATCCCCAATGAATTTTGTTATGCACTTCTGAAGGCTGAAGATTAATAATTAATGTAAAATAAAGAAATATGGAACACAGAATGCTGGAATTATAAAGATGTGACATCCACAAAAGAAAATCTGCAGAAACATGGAATTAGTACAATACAGACTTCAATTTGCATGTAAAGCCAGAAAAAAACCCATCATTGATTTTGACAAGAGCAAGATTTGACTAATTGATTCAGCAGTTTGAAATCAATAAGATGCCTTTTCATCTTCTGTCCATGTTGATCTGGTTTTGTTAATCTTTTCACATTTACGTAATTCATAGTTAATGACTGAATTGGGTAATTAGCCCCAACCAATCTAGATACTGAATCCTGTCACAAAATAATTGTATAATTAGAACTCAGTCACATCTACCAACAATTAGGAGGCAACTGTTAATAGCTATTCTTAAACTGAGAGCCTCTAAATCTATTGTCCTGTGGTAGTCAATAGTATAATCCCATAGTTTACTAATATTAGCAGTAGAAGAAGTAGTAGTAACAGCATAAACTATTAAATGCAGAGATCAAAGAAACAAAACAAATTTAAAAAGCCCAATACTGTTAGGGCTGACAGGATACATTGAAATTATGCCTTTATTTTTAGGATGTCACTGGCTTAAATAATATTTAAGTAGCATGCACCACAGACTAGGGGTTAGGGGTTGATCAAGTAGCTCTGAAGAGAAGGACGTGGAAGTCCTGGTAGACAAGAAATTAACCATGAGCCAGCAATGTGCTCTTGTAGCCAAGAAGGCCAATGTTATCCAAGGCTGCATTAAGAAAAGTGTGACCAGCAGGTTGAGGGACATTCTCCTTCCCCCTCTACTATGCCCTACTGAGTCTACATTTGGAGTACTGAGTCCAGTTCTAGGGTCCCTAGCCAGGGAACTTCTGGAGACAGTCCAGTGTAGGGCTGCAAAGGTGATTAGGGAACTGGACTAATGTGGTCAACACACCACATTTACGTAAAATATTCTGCTGTAGTAATCCAGTTCGGCTCTCAAGTCACTCAGATGAGTCATCTTCAAATAATGGTAATCCATGGATGATCAGAGATGATCTGAACCTATTTTTCTTATTGAACATGTTTAATAGGTTACTTCTTTCTCTGATTCTCCTCCTGTTCCATTTGTCCAGTAAAACACCATCCTAACCACCATAACGTGACATTGCTAGACTGAAGATCAATGGATACCATTAGCGTTTATATAGGCATATATACATATGCATATACATAGACTTTTTTCTTCTCCTTTATCTTCCACATACTGTTTACTTTGTCTTCTTGTTAGCTTCTCTGGATAAGCATACAGCACACTGTAAGTGATAGCACAGTTTAAGTAGTCCATGATAATAATTGTTTTCTTTAGAATTGTGGATTTTTTTAGTTTTTTTAATTTATAGCAAAAAGAAGTTTGTTTTCTTTTCTCAGATTTTCATGTGCACTGATCCCTGCAGAGGTGACAATCTGACATCTGTTTTGGATCTGTTGAAATAACAGAAGAGAAGCTTTAAGAGAGTTAGGTTTTATAGATGTTTCACACACCCCTCCTGCAAAGGCTCAAATGCTTATGCTTCAAATGCTGCTGAGACTGCAAGTGCTCCTGTGGCTGCAAGCCCTTTTATAATCATTCTAATAATAAGTGCCCACACCTGATTGGCCTAATCAAAGACCGCCTGTCCACAATTGGGTGCTTCTTTCTTTCTGTTATAACATTGATAAGCTTTCTCTGTTTGTGAACTGGTGGTTCTTTTCTCAGGACTTTCTGGTCTCTTCAAGGGTACACAGATGTTCACTCATGGTTATTTATCTGACTCCCATTCTAATCCCTCGGACAAACTGAGGCCTCCCGCAACAGAAAGCCAAATGGGTGAAAGTTTGGACAAGTTAAATTTATACTTCAGTGGTAATATATACTTGATAAATTGGAAGGTTTCAGCATAGCTGTTGCATTGTTTCAGAAATACTTAATATGAAGAGAACTTCTGTTTTAACTCTGGGTATTCAGTAAAAGACAGAGAGGGGCTTTCATTTTTTATCTTGAACTATGGCTTAAAAAACCCCCAACAGATTACAAGATTTCGGCCAAAGGTTACCAAGAGCTGCACACACAGAGGTTTGCTGGATGGTTTTGGTTTGCGCAGTCCAGATGTTTAGTATTTTAAATAATTTAGAAGTTGTTCAAAGGAGACATCAAAGAAAGCTTAGGATAGTAGCATTGTTAGTTGCAGGAAACTGTTAAATAAGACACTGAGCAAATATTTTGCATGTACAATGTCAGAACAAGTTAAGGGAATGAATGCATATATCTGCTGGAATGTTTTGTGTAACTCAAAGGTCAGCTGTATACAGTTAAAAATATCCAGGGCCCAAACTTGTGATTCTGTTTGCTGAACTTGCTTATTAATATTTTGTATTGGTTATTGTTCTTCACAGGTTTTTTTTTTTTTCACCTTGTAAAAGCATTATCATTTTTCTTATGTAATCATGGAAGAGCTCTAGCCCTCTGCCATGGCTGAATAGAGTGGATTATTTAGGGCTCATATTTTTAGTCTGGTTCTCCTCCCCATGATTCTTCACACCACTAAATATTCCTGATTCATCAGAAACATCCATGTGCACTCAAATATATTCCATTCATCTCTCCTGTTACTAATTCTGTCATAGAAAATATTCCATCTAAATACTTTCCATCTCAATACTTTTGGAAAGGGCTACTAGCAAGAATTATTAGTAACCAGCAAAATGTACCACAGCAAATGATTCATGTATTAGATTAAGCAATATTTAAAAGTTTTGGGTACACAACTAAACCAGTAGTAACATCTTAGCAGAGATACAGTTCAAACTATCAAAATAAATAAGTTAGCCCAATCACACAAACTCTTTTTTTAAAAACAAAAAAAAAGTCTGAAATATAGCACAAAGATTGTCATTATTTTCCATATACAAAATTGATGAATTATGAAGTAAACATCAACTGTCTCTCACCAGCACTTTTCAAAGGAAACAGAAGACATTGCTAGCAAGATTTAGCCTGGAGCCACTCAAAGCATGGCTTTGCTCCCAGCTCTCCTTTTCTCACAAGACCTGAAAACAATTTGCTGCAGATAAATTTACAGCCCTTCTGCTCTCTCCAAATACTCTGCCGGTGAAACTGTCTGCTCTTAGACCCAATCTCTGAAAATAGGTAGGGGATAGTTACTTCTTCTCACAAGTTAAGGTCCTAACTTCACATTCTAATTTAAGATTTATCAGAGAGTAATTAAAAAAAATTAAAGAAAGTCTGGATTACCACTCCTTCACCACAAACCTCTTTACATTCATGACAAAGGAAAGTGAAATGAAGACAGTGCCCACATCTGCTAGGTGTGAATGCTTCCTCATACTAAAGCAAAGCTGAAACCCTGTGAAGGAAAAAAGTTGTAGTCCCATCATAGTCTCCTGTAGATGACCAACACAAAGCAGGGTCTTAGCATGAAGAGACAGTTCTCTGTCCATGGAGTGAATACTTTCCCAAAGTTCAACATCAGGCTTCAACTCCATAAGCACTTTGATATTTAGTACACATTTACTGAGCTACTAGCTATCAAGGCTTTTAAACACAGTTAAAATTCAGCATGTGTATTGCTTGGATTACTGACTAATACCATGTTTAAGGCAAAGCTTCCCTAAAGACAGAAGTGCTCTGAGGAAATCCAAGTGACATATGAAGATGAAAAGCACTTGGTTTCTTGATTTTATACAATGTTTTTATGTTGCAATGTATTTTGAACATTCTCTTGTTTACATTAAGACCAAACAAAGGAGGGTTTGAAAAACTGAGAATAGGACAAGTTTTTTCCCATATGAGATTTAAAATAACAAAACTATAACTTATTGCCAGGGCCCTGAGGGAACCGCTAACCCTGACTGCCCCTGCTCATCCCCTCTGGAGGTCCCCTCATACTTCCCATGGCCCAAGACCCCATGTAGCCCCCCTGCTACCATCAGTCCGTACTCCAGTGATGTTGCAGCAAGACCAGTCTCCAACGCCCCACAGCCCTGCCCTGTCTGTCCATGGGCTCCTCTGAGCCCAGCCTACCTGCACACCTATGTTCTGGCTCAGCCTCAGCCTGTCTCCATCACCAGGGAATTGTCCAAAGCCTAAGGATAGGGCTGCCCCAGGCGCTCCCCAGTGGCCCTTCTCACTGGGGTGGTAGGATGGAACAAGCTACCATGTCCTTCCCTGCTACCCCTAAAGGGAGCCCTCAGTCCTGTAACCCGTTGCAGTCACAGACCCACATGTTGCCCTGGCACCACCATCTCAATCGAAATGTTGGTAGTTTAATAATATCTAAATTAAAACCGTTTGAGAAGTCTTTGCAATTCTCTCCTGCTGCTGCCTCCTCAGGTCAGCTATAGTCAGTACATTTACACACGGTTCAAGTGCATGAAAAAGTGGGACAACCGGTAAATGATGTATTTTGTTTACGAAGGAGCCACTTCATGTACTAACTAAACTGGCAGCTACACAGACAAAACTGCACATCTCTCCCACTGGTTGTGGAGCTATCTTCACTTTTCCTAGGTCTCAGTGCTAGAATCAAGAAATTTCCACAATAGACAGTCTTTGACTCATCTATAAAAGCAAACAAATAGCTTCTACAAATGGGTAGTCCAGGGCTGAGGTATTTATTGCACTTTTCAACATTGGCATCGACTGTTTCTCTGAAAGCTTACATTCTGCTCACTTCAATTGTGATATAGGTCCATACATTAAAACGAAATGAAGAAATCCATCTGCTCTCCCACTTATTATCAGGAGGCACTCTGTAGTGCCAAGACACTCCACCCTTCCCCTCTCCCACCCACCCTACAGCTGTTCAAAGTGAGCCATGGTCCTTATCTGAGGTTTGCAGATGGCCCCTTTAGGTGTCAGTCCAGCCCTGTGAAGAATAATTGCAAGAGCTGGAGGAGTATAGCAGAATAATTACAGCAAGAGGTGAAGGAAAGAGGTTTTAATAATTCATGAGATCTACTTAAATTGCTAGGTTATAATTATGTCTTTATCAGTTCTTTATTTAAACTTCCAGTGTAGCAAAGCAAGAGAGTAAGGGTAACACTTCCTCCTGTGCTGTACTATGGGAAAACTTCTGCAAAATATAATTCCTGTGTTGACTGTCAAAATTACTTTAAATTTATGATTAGTACTTTAGAAATATCATATAGGTGCATATTTACTTGAAGAGTAAAAATGCACATTTCTGAGATTTTTAGAAAACAAATTTCTTGTTAGTACTGATTTACATTTTTATCTAACATTAAAGTGAATATAAGGAAAAAAGGAACAATGTATTTAAAGGTGAACTGCAAGTTTATTCCTATACACAGATCAGTAGGCTTTATATATATTCCTAAATAATTACTTCAGTACTAATGCTGTCTGTGAGATCAACCGTCATTATATATTTTGAAGCAAGATAGTTGCGCATTAGTTTTTCTGTTACTGTTAGTAACTGTTGAATCCTACGCTCAGGATTCATTTCCCGCACCAACCCGTACTTGACCTCACAGATGGTATGCAGAATATCTCCTACACCCTGTATTTACATTTTCCAACAAACACAAATCTCTGTACTGATGTATGAATTATGACAATTAATGATAATTATTATAAAACTTTTAAATGAGTAATTATAATTTAATTTATGAAAATATTGGTCCCATTGTTCAGTGGTCCAGTATCACATTCTTTTCCAAATCACCTGTCTTAACATTGACTCAAGTGTATTACTATGATTATACTATTTAAATAACTCAAAGTCTTAAGGTGCTAGAGAACCCAATATATTATAGGTACAACTAAAACCTTGTAACAGTAAGCATTGTGGGGCTTTGGGACAGATTTCCTGGGGAGGCACTGAGCTTCACTTGAGACCTTTTCCAGGATGTTATCCAAAATTCTGTCAAGAATGACATACATATTCTTCAACCCGCCTTAAGGCAGGAGATTGGACCAGATAATATCCTCAAGTCCCTTCCAGTCATATTTTTTCTATGATTCTATGTTATTATACTTGTGACTAGTAATTTATTGTTTGAGATTCCTTTGTTCCAGTTTTTCCAGCTTAAACTTATTCTGATCTGAAACAAGGTCTCCTCCAACTCAGTCCAACTTGCTCAAGAATGGTTCAATAATATGCATTTTTACTTATTTCCCTGCCAACAGCCTCAGTGGAAACAGATTTCTTACAGGGGACACACAGATCTTGGGGAAGTAAGAAGTTTAGTAATAAATTTTTTGATACTTATTTAAATCAGCCCCTTTTGGTCTTCTCCTCTGTCATTTCCTCTTTCCCCTCATCTCAGTTCTAGAAAACACATAACTTACCACCTCCAGGGATAACACTTATCTTTTGTATAGGTAAAAATACTTCACTGTTTCCAAGACTAGCTTGCACTCTTGGTTCCTCTGTGCTTAGTGATGTCAGCTGTAGATTCTTAGTGGATTCTTTAAGGATATAGCATAACTTGAGGATTGAGGAATCACAGTCCAAGAGGTGTTTTGGGTTTGTTTCTTTGGTTGGTTGGTTTTTTGTCCTGAAGAGATAACAAGGTTAAATGAAAAGAAAAGGAATACAAAAAGAAAGGGAATTAAGTGTTTCAAGCACAGAACAAACTAAACAATTGTACAGCAACAGACACTGAAGCAAATAAATTGGGATGGGCTGTTGAAAAGGTCAAAACAGATAAAGCTGATAAAACATAAAAGCCAGAGTTCCCTGATGGGAATCTGATAGGTTCTCACTTGACAAGATGGACACTTGAAGTGTTCAAGACCTACCTGTTTCCTAGCTGCCACAGCAATGAGGGCTAGCGTTCAAGCCCACTATTCAGGACATAATGCAGACAGCACTAACCAAATAGCAAAGTCCTCCTAGCCTCATGGTCCTGTTTTGTTACCCCAAATTCCTTAAATATTTCCTAATTACACAGAGCCAGTCTGGTCTTTAATAAAGTTTTATGATGGAAATACACTTATTGTTGCATACCTGGCTATTTTTTTTTTACATTTATCCTCATGGTCTTGCTTCCAAATGCTATTCAAACAGTACTTCCAGTATCTACATCCCTGACGCTTTAAAAAAGAAAATAAGAGAAGCTTTGGGTTGGTCCTCTGCCTTTTTGTCCTCTTGTAGTTGTCTGCTCCCTGTTTCTGTCAGCTAAGCAGTCCAGCTGTAATTTTTGCAATACTTATCACTACCCACAGATTACCCAAAGAACAACATTTCTGTTCCCACCCCTTCCCTCAAATAACAGACTAAGGGAAAACATTGCAGACAACCAGTTTTTTGTTTTGTTTTGTTTTCAAGAATAGACTTTCTTGTGAGTTTTCCATCATTATGTGGTTTTGGCTGGCTCAAGAGACACCACGCAAAGAGAAGTGCCTGTCTTGCAATTTTAGGTCCAATGCAAGAGACAAATAAAAAACAAGAAAATAGAAAGTGTAACTGTTGGTTTTTGTTTTTTTTTTCCCAAGACTCAAATACAAGTTTAAAATGTTGAACTGTACTTCAACTTATATTATAATCACTTTTAATTCATTGAATCATAAACTGCAGACAGGACAATTAAAAGAAGGTGACAGGGGATTGCTAATACAATTACCTGAAGCTGATAGGGGATTTCTAATACATAGTTTAAAATAATTACCAATATTTGTGTCCAAACACTTTATTCCAACAGAGCAGGACATTTATTTTTTATATACACATATATTACACGTATTATGGTCATTTAATACTATTATTATTTCTGTTTTGACATAAAAGCCAGTAAGACTTGCCCAGTCAATCTGGTGTTAACACTTAATCTCAGTCCCTTGCAAATCTGTGCTTTGGCCTGTTTCCTAATGGGTGACATCCAGTGATCGTTCTCAAAGTACCTTTGTTCGGAGTCTTCCACACAGGCAGTCCTGAATCCAGGCCCTCACACACATCACAACAGTGGACTTATATACCCATCAGTATATCCTGTCTGCTCATGGGGAATACCAGAAGATGACAGTTCCCCTTTATGATTTACAGGCAGACTATACCTTTTATGAAGTGAATTCATTTTGATACTCACTTTGGCATCCATATAACTTGCTGAGATAACACTATCTCCAGGAATTTTATGCTCAAGATCAATTGTTATTTAGCTGCTGAGGCGTGTAACATAGGAGAATTCCATTTTATCTGTTATGCTAAAGTTGCACAATACTGATAAGCTCCACTTTTGAGTTCTCATTTATCATCATTGAAGAACATAATAATTGCTCTGACATTGTACTGGGACCCAATGTTCTCAGTATTTTTGGTAGTATTTAAGGAAGAGACAAGAAAAATTCTTCCCACTCAAACCTTACAAATATTTGGAGTTCTACAACATTTAGAGGGCAGTAAACAACAAAAACCATGAAAAGTATGCCCTCATGTTTCACAGGCAACTATTATACTTTTTGAGTAATTACTTGGAAAACAAGTTCTTGCATCCATGTTCCTGTGAAACTATTCCACAGTAGTAAGCATGGATATGAATTTATAATGTCTTTGTTCCATATATTACTGTTTGAAGAATGAAAATAAAAAAATGTTTTCAAAGTGACTTCTAAGCTCAGTGGTCAAGAAAACAGTACTTTAGATGTAATGATTAAAAACAACTTGTAATGAATAATGTTCAACACTGTTTATTTTGTTCCATAATCAGAGACTTAATTAAACCCATTTTAAATAATACATTTTTAAAATCTGTACATACAGTATACATATCTTTATGGAGCACTGTTTCTATAATATATTTAAAAATCAGGACTTAAAAAAAATTAAAAATTAAGTGTTCTGACTACAACATCTAGAGTTACCAAATCATAAAAATAACCTTGCTTCTAAATGCAAAAATATTCCCAGACCATATGTAAAAAAAGGGATTCATATGAGGTTAGGTACTACAGTATTTCAATAGAATGAAATTTTAGTTTATAACCTAAACAGTTATCTTTCTTCAACATTTGGAATAGTGCTGCCAATTCTTAAAATTTTAGTTAGTCTTTTAAGAAACTTTATCTTATTAAGGCTCATGAAAACATGCAAGAAAACTTATTTCTATGTATTATTTTACATTTCTAGTTCTCATAGACATTGAGAAAAGTGTTAAAATGTAACACAGGTATAGTAAGGACAGAAGGCAGGAGGCAAAGAGGGTAATCTGAATGGATGTATTTTAAAAGCAGTAACAAATATGTTTATAATTTCCATCATGATGCCATATTCCTATAAAAAGGCATAATTTCCTTTTTTGTTTCAGTATCATGGGAGTTTAACTTTTCTGATTATGTTCAGATGTTATTAAACAATTCAAAACCTTTCTGACAAAATATATTTCAATTGTAGGTGAAAAGCCTTTGGAAAAAAAGTGAAAATCTAGTAAATCTGCAAATTCATATTTCAGTTTTCTAATGTTTGCTTGATATTGATACAGTGACACTTTCCACTTTACTCATCCTTTATGCAACAATATGCACTATTTCCTGTTAAGTAGTTCAGTCTTGATAACAATACCGTAGATGGCACTGCAGAGCATATGAACAATTCATTATTTTTTTTCAAACTGAAGACACTCCTTTACTGATCACATTACTGCCCAGTAGGTATGGGCATAAATAGAAAACCCTTCTTGAAACTTCAGGATCTTTTAAAGGATCATTTCAGATGTACTATGAAACATAACTGATTAAAAGCTTTGTAAAATCAAAGACGCTCTTCTCTCTTTTATCTCAGCTGTGGGTCGCTGTGACTCTCCCAGCTATACAGCCCTACCTACTCAACCTTTGCACAATTATTAATCATATTCAGCATTAACACTGCTTATAATGGAGACTTTTTTGGGGGTAAAATGATACCAGTTTTTGGGCTCCAGACCAAAAGGGATTATTGTGAGTCTGTGATTCCCAGATTAAAGGGAAAAAGACTCAGTCTACGCAGTTATTTTCCAATAACAGCCCAGGTAATTCTATTGCAAGTTGGATAATTTCTAAACATACTAGTTTCTGAATGTATAATATATAGCAAAATGCAATTACAGAATAGTTATGGATGCGTTTGCTTCTTTGAAACATTAGATGTGCATAAGTATATTAGGTCTAAATTAAAAGCTTGGCTGATGTCCAAGGAGTGGCATCAGACTCATCTAGTGAACAGACCCAATGTAGGAACCAGGATTTCATCAGTGGTTGTCTAAACTAATCCATTTTTACTTCACACTGAAGTGGCTGAGGACTACATACACATATTCCTTGTCAAAGTACAAGGCCGTAACTTCTCCCTTTTAAAAAATCTTTGCTGTACTGCTGCACATCTCACCAATCACAGCAGTGAAAGGATTGCCCATACTCAGGGGTACTTTCCTGAAGTCAGATGCATTTCAGCAAGATTCAAGTGCTAATAATATGGGCAAAGTAAATGAGTCTCTGTTCTGAATGATGTCCCAACATATCCACTGTATAATATGATATGCAAAAAAGACAGTAGCAGTATTTTAGACATTTAGAAGACTGCAGGGAAGCAATGAATGAGGTGTATCTTCTACAGAATACAGCACTGAGTCCAGTTTTGAAAAATACTGTCCAAGTACTATTATAAGAATGGACATTATTCAAAACCCAGCAACAGAATGCTTCATGGGTTTGAGAGCCAGCCTTACATTATTCAAATTAGCTTAATTTATTTAGCTTTTCAAAGAGAAATAACATGGTAAACTTAATAACATTTTTTTAAGTATATACAGTAAGTATGAAGATTTCATATGGTAGGTCTTTGGATCTGGAAAACAAAAGGGTAATGAACTACAGCAACAAATTAAACAAGATCTAGGCAAATTAAAACCAGTTAACAAACGATAAATTTAAAAAGAAACCTGGCTAGAATGTTGCAGATGGTTACAAAACTAACCACTGAAAAAGCCCACTAATGGGGGAATTAATAATCTCCAACATTAAATCTTTAAGATTAGGTAATTTTTAAGAGTTATGCTCACATTCAGTCACAAAGATCCAAATACAATGTGCAAATTTTCAAATGAAATACTATATCTTTTGCTACAAAGACCAGCTAAATGACCATAAAGGTTTTCTTCTGTCATAAAAAATGCCTTCTCCTGTGCTGTTAATAAACACAGAATCATAGAATCTAAACACTTAAGTTTTGTTTTATTAAAACAAACAAACTAAAAAAAAAAAAAAAAAGGAAAAATAAAAAGCAAACAAAGAACAACAAAAACCCAGACAAAAAAATGATCACAAAACTTTGAGGACAAACACTGTGAGAACATAGAACATATGAAACTATGACAGGAGACTAGCTATAATTTATAGCTGAAAAGTAATTTATCTTTTCTGCTTCCCATCCTTTGTTGAATGAAAAATTTCACAGGTTTTATTTGAAAGAAGATTCCAGACCTTATTGTGGCCTTTCAATATATAAAAGGAGCTTATAAGAAAGATGGAGAAAGACTTTTTACCAAGGCCTGTAGTGATAGGACAAGGGATAATGGTTTCAAACTGAAAGAGGGTAGTTTTAGGGTGGACATAGGAAGAAATTCTTTACTGCGAGGGTGGTGAGGCACTGGAAGGGATTGCCAAAGAACTTGTGGATGTCTGCTCCCTAGAAGTGTTCAAGGTCAGGTTGGATGGGGCTTTGAGCAAACTGATCTAGGAGAGGGTGTCCCTGTCTATAGCAGGGGGGTTGGACTAGATGACCTTTAACAGTCCCTTCCAATCCAAACCATTCTATGATTGTGTGATTCTGTGATTCTATGATTCTCTTTTGTAGTGTTCAAGCAAGTCAGTGAAGTCAATGTACTGCCATTTGTAATACATAAACACTTAGATTTTAGAGAAAGTACTTTTTTTTTTTTTTTTTTTTTTTTTTTAGCAGAGTTTGTTGATATTTTCTAAGTATGATGTTGTGAAAGAAATTCTGAATTTGTACAAAAAATATTTATCATCAAGACCTTTCTAAGGTGGCAGGTCAAGTGTTATCAGCTCTTGCAGGGCAAAGTGTTAGGAAACACAAATATTGCACACATGAATGGATAAGCATCTCCCTAACAGCAGATCACTGAAAATAAATACATTTCAGACCACTGTTATATGAGTTATGCTATCTTCTCTCCTCTCTGTTCTGTGTATCAGAATTTTCATTGATTGACCTCCATTTATTGTTTTACTGTACTTCCTACAGGCAAAATACCCAGAACCTGCTATGCTATTATACATGCAAAGAACACCTTTTATTTTCTTTTTTTTACTTCAACCTCCAACTCTTGGGTAAAAAAAAAACCAGAATATAAGGAAGGGGAAAAGAGAATGGCATGGGTTATAGGGATAAGAAAGAAGAGCAGAACTTATTAAAACAATGTTTAGTAAAATATTGAGAGGACATACTTGTAAAGACAGTCATTTAATGAAACAAATGAAATGAAGTTAACAGCTAAGAAGAAGGGGATGAAGAAAGAATTAAGGTGATTCTAACAGAAGCATTTTGAAAGGGAATAATTTTTATGATGTTAAAAGCAGAATATTAAGCTGAATTGTATGAGAAATGAAATGTGAGTGGACCTGAAGATCCTTAGATTCCAGAAGAAGCTGAAAGTTTGTCTAACTGGACATGGAAAATGCATATATAATCTGGATGTGGAGGTCATGAATAAAAGCAAAAATGAAGTCAAACATGTCCAGACTCCATGCCTCTGGTGATGTAATCCAAGGTGACAGAGACAAGGGGAAAGAGAGATTAGGAATTCATCTTGAGCCCTGTCAATATCAAAACAAAGTGATAAGTCCATCCATAACTTTTCAAAATTACATACAAGCACTTTAGAAGAAATAAATAGCATTGGCTTAGAAAAAACAGGGTATATAACAACATATATTAGGTAGCACAGAATCCCACAGGGAAGGCAGTTTTGGCTCTTCATTGATCCTTTCAACCAGAAATGAAATGAGTAACACCCCTGTTTTAACCATCACAGCACTGGTTTGTCTAGAAATATTAATATCTTAGCTTTTTTTGTCTGAACTACAGAATGCTATTCTATGCAAAAGCAACAGGCACCATGTGGCAGACATTATAGAAAACAATGGTGTAGCACATTTCCCAAAATAAAACCACATGCAATAACCATGTGCGTATTAAATCAGAATTACAGTTTTACATAAAGGGAATTATTCTCCCCACTTTTTTTCTCATTGTTTTGTACTGTAGCACTTTGCAAAACATTGCAATAAGTTTTACAGAGTAATTTTGGCATTACAATTACTGTAACCTTTATGAAAAGTTGCAAAAGAAATGTCAAAAAAGATGTCATGATGAGTTCATATAAATATTGTTTTAGTAAGGGAAGTAAGTTAGGAAGTTAGTGAAAGGACAGGCAAAGGATACAGAAGCAAGGAGACAAAAGATTGATGTGGACATACCTAATTTTTATTTTTTTTTTAATTAAAAATCCCCTCCAACATAATTCCACATAATTAGTTATAAAACAAAGGTATTTAAATTATTTTTGATCTTTCATCTAGGAAACTAGATGAAACTAGCTTACCTTAACTATGTTAAGCCAAAATAGCCTTTGCCATTCTACTAATAGTTCAATACATACAACTCCCCATGGAAATTAAGGTCTTTTTACAAAAAAAAGCAGTATTACAAAGATGGATGGGCTCCTCTTGACTAAATAGATGCCACACATTGTTCCAGGAAACTATGAATGGTTGTGTTTCTTCACACATGGAAAGACAAGACGTGATTTATAGGTGACTTCTTATAAAGGGGAGAAAACAAACAACTAAAGCTGAAAACCTGTAATTCATCAAACTCCCTCTGTCTGTAATTGCCTCCATGTTCAGTAACCTCACAGCAAGACCACTTCCCACTGCTAGAGAGAAAGATTCCTTACACTTAAAAGGGTGGTGGTTTATTTCCAAAGTCAAGAAAAGCAGACAAGTACCAAGCATCTCCATTTAGATACATGCCCCACACAAGCACACATGTCTAATGGAAGAAGAGTAATAAGTCAGTCATTTCCAGTCCTGCTACTTACATGGAATCTAGTACAGTGTTGGAAAAGTTTAAGACATGGGCACAGATACAGAGGAACAATAAAAGTAACAGAGAGGATTTCATCCCAGAGAAGTATAGCAGTTACCAAAAGCTCATCCAAAGAACACAATGGTGTAGTGGGATTGCTGCCTACAAATCACAAATATTTTGGTTCAAACTTCATTTGTGGTCATGCACAGAGTGCTCTGACAGAGCTCAGGGAAGCATTTATAAACTGAAACTTAAGCATATGTTCATCTGCCTTCCTGGAGTAGACCAGAGTGTTTGGTGTCTTGTACACTTGAGACCAGGACGAAATCAGGCACTGAACAGAAGCCTGCACTGAGCGTGCCCTTGTTCCAATGGCAGTTCTCACCTATGTAAGGAATGAAATAAAGAATGTTCCTCCAAGTAGATGCCAGAATGCCTCTACTATACAGCCAAAATATCATGGCAAAGTCCTTACTAAACACATTTTCTAAAACAGTAACGCTATGTCAAATGGTTACCTATTGAGATCACACAAGTTTTTCAGTCACTAAAGTCTAAAAATATTTAACATAGAATCTGCTTACTCAGTTTCTCTAGCCCTGTTTAGAAGAGGTCTGCACACCACACAATTAAGGCTTCAAAGGTAATGAAGAACCTATTGAAAAATGAACACTATGAAAAACAGCTTTTGGTACAGACAGCAATTACTCTCTTGACTTTTTCCTCTTGAAGTTTAACAAATAAATGTTTAACATTAACATTCTCATCTCTGAACTCATCAGCTCCCTCTTTATAAAGTCTTATGTTGGTGTCACAGTCTCATATATATGGCAATTCTTAGGATGTTGGTTGCTGTCTCATAACAAAATTTTCTCCATTCAAAAAAAATGATTAGAAGTCTGTTACGAAAGTGTTTCAAGTGATTGAGTATAGCTTTTTCAAAGCTAAACAGCTGAAATATCAGGTTGTGTATTGAAACCCACATATTACTTCCACAGTGTGTCTTTGGCATTTCTACCTTCACTGTAATAAGCCAACAGAGCCATGGTATGCAAAGGCCTGACTGCTGCTGCTAAGGTATTCCGAGTCCTCTATATTTATAGAGGGAACAAAAATATAATGAAAGAAACAACAGAGAGACAGTAGGTCACTGTCAGTATTGGACTGATATTGGATATATACATATGATTCAGCTGTTACAGATGTTTTTTCTTCCCTGTTACACTCTCCTTATTTCCTATAACTTGATCTATGGAAAGGCAGAGAAAATGTCTCTCCATAGCCATTGTGTGACTTTGGGATGATTTCTTTCTATACCTTTTTCTGTGTTAAGGCCTTCTTGATTTTGGTCTTTCTTGACTACTTCCATGTAAACAGGAGCTGCTACTTATAATGGATTTAGGCTTTCTCATCACAGTAGAAACATCTTTTTGTTACTGTCCCCACAACTAAATAAATAATCCTTTAAATAATTCTGCAGAGCAATTCATTAGGGTGGTTTAAGAACCTATTACACAGTTTCATTTACTTTTTATGACAATAGTAACAGAAAAGCTCAATGGCTGCAAGTTTAGTCACCTGTTATTCAAATATGTACTTGTCTGAGACATGGGTAAGCCAGAGAGGGACAGGCCACAACTAGATTTATTTCAGTAGGAGCCCTTAATAGTGAACACAGCTTAATTCCTTGCAGCTTTAAGAATTAGATAAGTTATCCAGGATCCTAAAACAGAACAATATAGTTCTGTGGTTAATACCTGTTTTCTTATATGTGAAAGAGAGCATGTGAAGATTTGGTTTTGGTCAGGCAAATAGATAGCATAGCTGCCTTCTCTAGTTGCACCGTGTATGGATGTTTCACTGTAACATGATTGGAGCAGGGCAGTTTCCTGGATTTTGTTTGTGAAAGAAGAAAAATGTGTTGATACTGTTAGCTAAGAAGCTTCAGAAAACCTTAATGTGAATAAGTTTTTGGATTGAAGGTAGCCTATCTGGAAGAGAGGCCATGTTTCCTTTATTCTTCTGCTTGCAATTTGTTATACAGGTATTTTATGTTCTCTTTGTAAGCCTGACTATGCATACATAGTTTATGTAGAGTCTTCAGATTCCAGCAGCAAAGCCTTTGAGATGACAGAAAGGCAGAATAACCTACAGAGTTTGAACAGATTACCTGGTTTGCAGAAGGGTGCTGGACTTGACTGACAGGCTAAAGAAGGCCTGTTTTGCAAAATTACTCACAGGAAGTTTGCTTTAGGTCTAATGGCCAGAGGACCTAAAGTTTCTCTTAGGAGGGATTTTTTGAAGTATAGCCTAGAATGGCTGACTGCAAAATGTTTTGATCTTCTCATATTAAGGAAGAATCTGTGGAAAGAGTCACCTCAAGGTTCTAACTTTCATGGAAGTAAACATTAATTGCAGAAAATATTGATGATTTTAGGTACTTGGTTCTTGTGTTTTCCTCTAGGAAGGAATTAAAGAAGCATTTATTGAGATGGAGGTTCATCTGGTTGTTTTGATTTTTTTTTGTCATTTGGATGGGTGCATTGTTTCTTAACATCTCAGAGTTTCTTGAAGAAAGAGAATATACATATGACCATTGCATAGTTCTTCAGGAGAATAGCTTAAGCTTTTAAATTTGTATACAACAGATGATTGTTAAAAATTTTTACCTACATAATCTCATATTTTTCTTTTCTAAATAAACAAAACCAACATTGTTATTGTAAACAAAAGATTATTACTGTCAGAGTGAAATTATTCTACAGTGTATAACGACCATTGGCCTGATTAGAAAAAGATCTGTCAAAACTGTTGTACAGCATATGCTGTACTATTAAAAAAAAATAATTGTTTTTTTTTCTTTAATTCATATGATGAAGCCATGGAACTACGTGCCTTTTCTTTCCACTGATATTTCAAAGGAGATGCTTTGCTTCTTTTCATCCAAGTGTACTAGGATAACATGACTCTACAAAGTCTATATACCTCACAAAAATCTGTTGCCTTCCTTGGTAAGTATATAGCAAAGAAATGTTTTTGAATAATACTTATTTGTTGGCAATTAACTGAATACTTACAATATAGTGTTATTGTTAAGGAGTTTTGATGAATGTTTTAAGTACATGTAATATTTACTTAAAGGAGATTTAAACAGTAAGTTTTGCAGGGAAAAGTTTTGATGTGTTTTTCCTGGCTAGTCCAAAATGGCATGTCATCTAACCTTTAAATACTACCTGGGAACACTTCTGAGGGAGCATTTACAGCCACAGTTAAGTCTCAGGCCATTGTTGTTATAGAGTTAGTATTTTCCTTTACAAAAAAGATAGACAAATGTAGCAACAAATTTCTGACCTAATATGAACCTCCTTCATTGATCTAAATATTGTGGTCAAATACCAAAATCAATGCAGAATGAAGAGGACAGTCAATGAGAAATGTAAACACTGAAGTGTTTTCATCTGTTAAAAAAGGTTAGTTCAGCAGGCTTGCAGGTACTGAGCCACAAGCTGTGATGCCAGTGCCAGGCTGTACCATATGGCTATCAGAGGATATCTGCTGTTTTGGTCTTCATCTACAGCAGAAATGAGACAGTAAAAGGTGCTAAGGATATCATGAACAGATATCACTGGAGATGGGCTACATACATGCACCATTCCAGCAACCCTGAGAAACTTTTGTCATCAGTTGCAGATGGAAGACTTACTAAAGATCCCTATTTCTTAACTCTCCGAGGTACTTTATAGATGTTTTGTAAGTGTTTCCATGTGTGGCTTGTAAGGTCAGGAAAGCTGGCTGCTTATGAGATAGAAGAGAATATCATTTGTACAGGAAAAAGCCAGAATTTGCCAGAAGTGAGATATCAGAAGCAGTAAGGAAATGTCATTGCAGCAGAAAAACTTGTTGAAAAATATTTAAAACATGCCAAAATTAGTATGAGTAATTGCTAAGGTACAGAAGAAGAGATACCTGAAACAGATCTGTGAACAGATTAATTCGTTCAATGGGTGGCTGGTTATGAAGTTCTGTGTAGATGTAGTCTCTCCTGTTATTAGAAGCTCTACAACATATCTTTCCAATAAAATATTTAGCAAAGAAAGATTATAAGCAGCTTTACATTTTATTTTTTTTTTACAAGTGTATACTAGAGAAAAATAATTTTTCAGTAAATATATTTTGTGGTTTTAGACCCAGCTGGGAACTGAGCTCCACATGAGTGCTCTCACACACACACACACCTGGTGGGATGTGAAGGAGAATAGGGAGAAAAAGGTAATGGGTTGAGATAAGGAGAATTTAATAGAACAAAGCAAGAGGAGAAGAAACAACAGTAATAGCATTAATTGTAATTAAATGATATATGAAGTGAGTGATATAGAATTCACCAACCACCTAGAGGTGCATTGACTGCACCACACCAGAGACCTTGTGCACGCCCTGCCCTTCACCCTTATATAGCAGGCATAATGTCAGTATGGTATTCAATATCCCATTGGCTGGTTTGGTTGTCTACCTTGGCTCTGGCCCTCTCCCAGCTTCTGGTCAAAATTAACCCTATCCTAGCTGAAACTGGGACGAATTATTACTTATTACAAGTGGGTCATAATCATTATGTATTAATACACGCCACTTGGACTTGAAGACAATATTTAAATACTTCAATTCAATACTTCTAGAAAAAGAATTCCCAAGGTAAATGCTTTTCTTCTGATAAAGGCTACACACTTGTTGAGCTGATATGTAACTAAATCTAAATCTGACATACTCTAAAATGTTTTATATATTTTTGATCAGAATATGTTACAGAATTTTGGGCTGAGCACCTCTATTCCTCTGGGCTTAATATTTGTCCTCTTAATCTGATAAATCAAATATCTGTGAAAAAAAGGTCTGATATCATAAACCCAGGTTACTCTAAGCAATCTATTCACCATTCAAGTTTCTGCCCCACAAAAACCATAGAGGTTCAAAATCAGTGAATGAAAACATAGATTACAGGGCACAAAGAATTATCTGAGAGGATATTTTCAGATTTGCTGTTATGTCACACAACAGAGTTCTGGAACTGTGTGAACCTGACCTCAGGCTGTCTCAATTTTTCTGTGAAACTGCTGGCAACCTACAATGCACTCTTCATCTACCCCACAGGCTTTGCACCAGATGGTTATGCCAAGGGACTAGATTTACTAATCTACCTTGCAGCATGCATTTTGTCAGTCCAGATTGTCACTAGATGGCTGCAAGGATCTTGCGAAGCTTTCTGAGCATATATTTGCTTTAAGAAAACAGAAAGATGTCAACTGGGTGCTAATACAAATGTACCAGTATTGATTTCAGTATAAATGTGGACTTCATGCTACAGGGAAAATGTATTTTCCATTGCCAAATGGAGAACTAAAACCAGATTGTAAATACATATGTTTTCCAACACCTAAGCAGAAATGAAGATGAGAACACTTCCATACAACTGAGACTGAGTAGGCTTACAAAGCACTCAATATAAAAATACAGTAAATCAGAATTAAAGTGTAGTCACAAGTGGATGCACTTGGGTTAGCAGACATATTGGGTTTGAGTGGCAAAGTTTTAGCAGTGGGAGGGATACAGGGGTGACTTCTGCAACACTGCTAGAAGCTTTCCCTGTGCCAAATACAGCCAATGCCACTTGCTTCAAGATGGATCTACCATTGGCCAAGGCTGAGACTACCAGTAATGGTAGTAGTGCCTCTGTGATATTTAAAAAGAGAGGAGTGAGAATACATGACAGAAACAACTCTGCAGACACAAAGGTTAGTGAAGAAGGAGGGGAAGGAGATGCTCCAGCTGCCAGAATAGAGATTCCCCTGCAGCCCATGAAGGTTAATGGTGGAGCAAAGATCCACCTGCAGCCCATGGAAGACCCCACACTGGAGCAGGTGGATGCCCAAAGGAGACTGTCACCCTCTGGGAAGCCTGCTCAGGAGCAGGTTCCTGGCAGGATCTGTGGACCCATGGAGAGAGAGAAGTCCGTGTTGGAGCAAGTTTGCTGGCAAGACTTGTGACCCAAGCTGGGTCACAAGACAGGGACCCAAGCTGGAGCAGTCTGTTCCTGAAGGACTACACCCCAGGGAAGGGACCCATGCTGGATCAGTTTGTGAAAAACTGAAGCCTGTGGAAAGGACTCACTTTAAAGAAGTTCATAGAGGACTGTCTCCCATGGGAGGGACCCTATGCTGGAGCAAGGGAAGAATGATGAGCTGACCACAACCCCCATTCTTCGTCCCCCTGCACTGTTAGCAGGGGAAGGAGGCAGAGAATTTGGTAATAAAGTTAGGCCTAGGAAGAAAGGAGAGGTGAAAGAGGGTGGAAGGTGTTTTAAGATTTGGGTTTTTTTCTCATTGTCTACTCTGATTAGATCGGTAATAAATTTAACTGATTTTCTAAAGTCTGTTTTGTCCATGACAATAATTGACGCGTGATTTTCTTTACTTGTCCTTATCTCAAGCCACAAACTTTTTGTTATAATTTTTCTCCCCTGTCTGGATGAAGGGGGGAAAAATAAAGCTGCTTTGGCAGGCACGTGGCATCCAGACAGGGTCAACCCACCACAGCAGAACAGAATTTTGCCAAGCTCTTTCTTTGAATTTAGGGAAGACTTTATCATGTTGTGTTCACACTGACTAAGCTTTCCCCACCTAATTTAAATCTGTCTCATGTGTGCAGTAAAATGTGCAACAGTTGTCTCTATCATAACATGAAAATGAGAGTAAGCTTAAAGGACATTCAATTATAGGCAGACTACAGAAAAAGAGGTGATTTATGTGATTCCACTTTGGACCCCAGAGGATTCAGGTAAGATTTTTGGCTGTCTTCTACTTTCCTCTCCTCTGGTAGAGCTACAGCTTGCCCTCTCTCTTTCCATCCAATGTGAAAATTGTCGTGGTAGAAGAGACACCCTTCCACTGTTTGACAAAAGCAACAGTGTGTGTTATGCTTGTGCTTTTCTTAAAATTCTTCTTTCCCAAATTAATATACATACATACATATATAATCAGATAGTTTTGTAGTTCTTCACCAATTTTGCTTTTCAAAATCATGTTTAATTAGAGACGTTGAGAAATAAGATCCATAAATCTCTGTTCCACAAGCTGGAGTCCTCAACCATCTTCTTCTGCAGTAATTGTTTCTCAGTATTCAGCAGTTCAAGTCAGTCGACAACATCAGCTTCACATTAATACTATTAATGACTTGTTTAAGAATCATAAAGGGAAGCAGTCTCCCTGAAGCCAGTCTAGTAGATGTTGGTTTGAAAGGGACATTATATCTATCTATACTCTATCATAATTTACATAGATTAATTTCATACCCAATACTGATAGAAATAGTGAACAAATTTCATCCAAAGATTAGTATAAAATTCATGCTCCTCCCATCTTCAAGATGGTGGAAAAAAGCAACCAAACAAAAAGCAATAAAAAAGCAAAAGCCTTTGAACTGATACAGGTTCCTTTCTCAGAAAGGTCCTAATAGTCAGCATAGAAGAGAAGTGTTTATAGATAATATATATATTTCCTCCATAGTTTTACAGATGTTTGGACTGTTGAAAAATCCAATAGTCTAAATGATGGTAAGTTGGAAAGTCTGTATTACTTTTTTTGATGACATCAATTAATAATTGAACTGAATGAGTTTCCTCCTAAAAGGACAGCTACCCTAAATTACAACTCATACTGATGTCTCTTGGTGACACAACCTGGCAGTTGCCTAGTCAAAAAAAACCCCAAATAAAATTGTCAACAAACACTGAACTGTCAGAGATACTGTGCCCACGCATGTGGAGGATGTTGTATCCAGGCTGGAGCTATTCCTATTTTCCAAGCAACTCATTGATCTCTTTCTCCCTGACAAAACATTTAACCTGTGTTTTTTACAATAATTTCTAAAATAGTCAATTAGGCAATACAATGTTTTCCTTGGGTTGATGCATTATGTACTAAGGCACAACTGACAATCAAGGCATGAGAAATACCAGAAAACAACAAGTGTTCTTCAGTTGTTAAAATGCTGGAATGAATTCAGATGCCAGAAAGGATGCTTTCAACCATGTATCTACTCTCTGTAAGCAGATGACTGTGTGTCTTCCCTCCTACATTCTCTGAACTGAAAATAGATATTTTATTTTACATTATAACAAAACTAAACTGGACTTTCAGTACTTTTGTTTCTGTCAGTCTTTGAGGTAAGAACTGGACTTCTGGCTTTCTACTGAAAGTTTTTTAGATTGTATGCATAATAAAAGATAGAGTGAAAGACAGAGTGAAGATAGAGTGAATAGTTTGTTTTTTCATTATCACTGTCATCTATTTTTAACTGCTATGTGAACACTCTCAAGACAGATACTGGTGTCTGTAAGGAATAACAACTGGAGGATGGAGTCTGGTTAGACACATGCATTACAGTACTTGTTTTAATAGAATATCAGGTTTAGAGAATATAATTTTTGGTTGTATTCCAGGTAGTATGTGTTACCTACCACTAAATGGTATACAAAGCTGCTGGCTTCAGTCTCCAGCCACTCTTACCTCTTCCCTCCCACTATGAATGGAGTGCAGATGGCAAGTTGTTTCACACTTCAGACCTTTTGCTTTGGAGATGCAGAGGTAGAAGTTAGGTTTGTCACTCCATGGCTGCACTTGTCTGTGGTGTGTTTCTCACCAGTGTTGTAGTATAGGACATCTTTTCTCTCTTCTTTCCCTGATGAGGTATTATATATTGAAATCATTAAAATGTGTGTTTGCTGAGTAATGGCAGATGTTTTCCCCCCCCTTATCCCCCTTGACATATTATTCAATCTCCTTTTATATTTTGGTGTGTGAGAGGGGAATGAAAGCTTGTCCCGAATATAATGCCCCTATCAAATCATTGTTCTCCTCTTCAAATTACTTTCTTTGCCTTGTAATTCATATAGACAAATATGTAATTAATTGAACTCATTTGGAAAACAACTTCCTTCTAGGTCACCTAGAATACTACCCAGATTTCAATTATTTGAGAACTTGTATTTTCTAATATTTATATAAATGTCCTATTGTACATCCTTACCCCTGCGCATATGCAATTTGTAGAATCTAATGGGACCTGTTTGTAGAAATTAGGTCTAAGTATTGACATAATCATAAATGGCACTCCTACTGCACCTCATTACTATGGACATACCTTGGATATTATACTGTACTCATCCAATGGAAATATAACATAATGTGTCTCAGAGACTCTATTCTATATAATTTCAGTAATTTATAATAAAGTTTGAACCAGATCAGATAATCATATTGTATCAGGAAGGAATTAAGTTATCTTATGTGCAATTATTAAGTCAGGCAATCTTTCTGATCTGACATGAACTAGACTCCATTTCATGTGTGTGGGTTGTCATACCTCTGAGAAAATGTTCAAAGAGGTTAAAAAAAAAGCTGAAAATTACTCTGACCCCAATTAATCATTCTGAACAGGCTTCATATATCTATATATTGAAAAAGCAGATATATTTTGCAAAAAAAGGGAATGAGCTACAACAAATAACAAAGAACAACCTTTTTCATGAGCCTGTTTCTATAGCCTGTTGTTCTGGTCAGATGACACTATTCAAAACTATCCTGCAAGCCAAGAATCACACTGGGATCCTACTTGGTTTCTGTGCTTGTTTTTATTATCTGACAAAGAAAGAAACATCCTGTTTCTTATTCATATACCCAGGGATACAACAAAGAAGTGACAGCACCAAAATGACGTGCACAGATGCTTAGTCAGACTGAATAAAGTGCATGAAAGGAAATACATTCCTAGATTTGGGCTTTGGTTTCAGTATAAACAATTTTTATTTATAAAATTAAGGGTACAGGAATTATTACGTGTTTAGAAAGATGTATTTTGAATGGCTATTTTCCTTCAAAATCAGAGACCTGCCAGAGAAAAAAAGAGTGACTCTTTTTGCAAAGAAGACTGTGTAATATCAGTGATTACATACGTGATTGGAATCTTTGTCAAATACTCAGAAAATTGCCTATCTTTTTTATTTCAATATAAAAAAGTGAAGCAGTGTCTATCTGCATAGATTCTAGAAATATTATTTAGGTTCATATAACTGTATTAACATAAAGCTACTCTTAGATCTGATGACTCCTTTCTCTGCACTGACAGTCCAGCACCATCAGTTCAGGTATTATATCCTGTTACATTTTAGAAGGAATAAGAGTGATAAAAATATATTACATAATATTTTAAATAATATTTCACTTTCCTGGGTGTAATAATATAGCTCTGTTGTGGTTTGTCATATGTCCTTTCTTGTGAGTTCTCTGAAAGCATAATAAAGACAAGTGCTTATATTTTCACGCCAGGAGTTTCACAGTTAAAATTTAAGCTGGCTGTGATATACCTTCTGGTGGAGCTGGGTGGGATGTGAATAAGATGTTATGAATTGGTGTTTGTAGGTGAAAAACAGTAAGGTTCAACAATGTACAAAGTGTAGTGATCCTATCTAATAAGTGGAATAAAGAAAGACTGGATGTGAACATGACCATCCATTTTGAGTCAAAAAGGAATAATTTTGTAGCAAATTGAATCTTTATTTAGGCAGAAGTTCCATAAGATGCAAAGGAAATAATCTGGACATAAGGTCAGTAGTTGAAGTAGTTCTTCCCAGTTGTATATATTACTTTGCAGCTGCATTTAATTACATACTCAGTTCAGAGAATTCAAAAGTCAAATTATAAGATCTACAGAAGAAACCTGATAGATATCTGCATGATACAGAACAGAAGTGCAAATTGTGGTCTGGAATTTCAATCATAAGATAGATAGAGAGGCTTTTCATAAGCGCATTAAGTCAAAGCTTCTCCCAGGAACAAGTACTAAATGTATCCCTACACAGAAAATCTATTATGATGACCCCAAGTTGTTAAGATAATACTTAATTTAATGTGAATTAAGGCATTGTGCAAAATGCAGAAAGAAACTGTGTGTCCAGGATTTTGAGTTGGTTTGTGTTTTGTTGTTCGGGTTTTCATGTTTGAGGTTTTTTATTGGTTTGGAGGGGAGGGTTATTTGTGGGGTTTTGTTTGTTTTCTTGCTTTTGTTTTTTTCTTGTTTGTTTGTTTTCTTGTATTTTTTTTATTCTCAATAAAACCTTGTTTTACAGCTGACATAAGCACTTCTCTTGTCATAACTCTCATGTTGAATAAATAATCTGTGGAAAACATATTCAAATGTTAGTCTAGATTTTTTTAGGCCAATTGGCACAGCTGCAAAAAGCAGTGGTGGTACTCAAGAACACACTCTTTGATTAAGGAAGTACTCTACTATTGTATTAGGTATTGCAATAGTAGGTATTGCCTTTTGAATATTGCCTCATAGAAAATGTTGCATTCATGTTATTGGGAGGAACTCTGGAGCTGGTCCACATGCAATTCCCTTCTTGATACTACTCTCCTTTACTCCTCTTGAAGCTGTGGCACAACCCTTACTTCAAAGCTGGTGGATAAAGAGTCCAGCATAGCAGACACCATGCTAGTAACTAACTCAATATTTTCAGCATACAGATCTGTTCCTGAGGTGAGAGTTCCAGCTTCAAACTGCTCATAGAGATAACAGGAGGTCATAGACAAATCCAAGTCCATTGACTGGTAGCAAGAATAATGCAGCAACCAAGAAACTGTTCCTCATACTGCAAGACCAGTCATACTCCTTATCTCCTGAGAAGTGACCACTATTTTTCTTTTTTTTTTTTTTTTTTTGGCTTAAGATTCATAAATTATTACTCAAATTTGCATTCTTTGTGCAGTCATGAAAAGATAATGTGTGACAACTACTTTGTGAGGTTTGTCGTACTGTTGTAGAGGACAACAGTCTTCCTTGGAGTCTGCAGAAGATAACTTTGTGATGGAACTAGTAAAGGAGCCAACTAGAGAAAGTGTCCTCCTGGACATGCTACTTATTAACAGAGAACAACTTGTATGAGATATAACATTGGGAGGCCATCTTGGGATCATGAAATAATGGATGTTTTGATTCTTGGAGAAGTAAGGAGGGATGTCAATAGAAGTGCCACTTTGGACTGCAATTGGCCAGACTTTGACCTGCTCAGGAGACTGATTGACAAAGTCCCTTGGGAGGCCATCCTGAGGGACAAAGGAGTCCAGGAAGGCTGGACACTTTTCAAGAAGGAAATCTTAAAAGCATAGGAACAGGCCATCCTCATGTCCCAAAAGATCAGCTAGCGGGGAAGAGACTGGCCTGGCTGAATGGAGAGCTTTGGATGGACCTCAGGAACAAAAGGAGAGTTTATGACTTTTGGAAAAGGGGGTGGCCACTTGTGAAAACTACAAAGCAGCAGTGAAGCTCTGCAGGGAGAAAATTAGAAGGGCCAAAGCCCAATTAGAATTCCATCTAGCTATTGCTGTAAAAGACAGTAAAAAATGTTTCTGTAAATGCATTACCAACAAAAGGAGGACCAGGGAGAACTTTCTTCGTTTATTGGATGCAGGGAGAGAAAGTGACTAAGGATGAGGAAAAGGTTGAGGTACTTAATGCCTTCCTTGCCTCAGTCTTTAATAGCAGGACTAGTTGTTTGCTGGGTAGCCAGCCCCTCAAGCTGGAAGACAGGGATGGGGAACAGAAGGAGGCCTCCATAGTCCAAGAGGAAATGGTCAGTGACCTGCTGCACCACCTTGACATACACAAGTCTGTGGGGCCAGATGGATTACACACAAGAGTGCTGAAGGAGCTGGCAGATGTGCTCACCAAGCCACTCCTCATGATTTATCAACAGTCCTGGCTAACCAGGGAGGTCCCAACAGACTGGAGATTAACAAAGGTGACATCGATCTACAAGAAGAGCCAGAAGGAGGATCTGGGAAACTACAGACCTGTCAGTCCAACCTCGGTGCCAGGGAAGGTCATGGAGCAGATCATCTTGAGAGCTATAACACACCATTTACAAGACAAGACATTCAGGCCCAGTAAGCGTGGGTTCACGAAGGGCAGGTACTGCTTAATGAACCACATCTCCTTCTATGACAAGGTGACACTCTTGGTAGATGAGGTGAATGAGTGTGGCCAGCAGAACTAGAAGGGAGATCTGCCAAGAGTCCTAGAAATTATCTTCTTAGTGACACTGTGGGGAAAATCAGAGGTTATGTTCAAAAACTTAGTTTTCTGAGGTTATCAAAGGTGACTGGGAAGTCAGAGTAAAATAGGAATCAAGAATGTGGAAGCCACAGGCTTTGGGTCCAAACTACTGTTACCATTCTCTTGCTCTAAATGTCAACTTCTTGCAGCATACACCTATGTGCTGATTTAATTTCTACTGGCAATTCTGCTGAGATTTTACCCTTGAGAGGAATGGCTGAACAGTTCAGAAAAGACAACAGGACCCTGGCACACAGCTCGGTAATTGTGTCCTGTCTGAGTCACCAAAGGTTTGATAAGAGCATACTGAACCCACAGGGTGACTTTGTGCCAGGCTATAAATATAGTTCAGAATCATTTAAAACCATTTGGAATCCACCACCAAGTTTTACCAGGATGGATAGCAAGACAGCCCTTATTATAACAATATTTTCTATTTGCCATGAAGTCCTTAAGACAGAATATTATTATTCTTGCCTCTCAAAAGCATTAGAACAGTACACTCCAGAAGTGGGTAAAATTACTTTTCCCACATATGTTGCTACCTAAACTAAAATGCTTATGATTAATCACTACTACCTTTCTTCTGGCATTAATTAAAAAAATGATGAGAGGAAAGTGCAAAGAAAGGAATATTAATTTCAAGTAAAGAAATATTAATTTCAGGTAGAGATGCTATTAGGGAGAAAAGTGGAAGAATTCTTGGGTGCATTAAGTATCTGTGATGTTAATCACTGAAATTCTAAAGGTAATTGCCACATAAAATTAAAGTGCTACCAGCAGTCTCTTTGAATGATTTCTACCAAAAAGAAAAAAAAAATTATTGTGTCAATCACTGTAAAGGATGAAACAGATGAAGACTGCAACTTAGATGGATTTCATGCAAGATAGAATACTGAAATAAGTAAAAGCATCGATGTTTAACTGTTAAAGTAAAAATAAAAATATATTTCCATATGCAAATAGGATAAAAGTACTAAAAATATCCTAAAAAAATGCTCCCGGGGTCACACTGTTTTGAAAACAGTAACAACAAGATCTAACATAGTCTTGCTTTCGTGACATAATGTTTTAACCACTGAAGTGAACAAAAAAAGGACTTTTTTTAGCTTATGCTGATCTCACACATTAGCTCCTTTTTGTTCTTTCATTTACTTTTTGACACTGCTGCATCTCATTCCTATATTCACTGCCTGAACCCTTTTATCCCTTATCTCTTTAGACTGTTCCCATTATACTGTAACTCACCGTTACTTCCGAAACGTCCTTGTCAACATTCAAATTCCTTTCTCCTTGACATGTCTTTGCCAGAGGACAATCTTGGACTGACATTTATTAGTAAGCCACTACTGTCTCTTTCTTTCATCTAGAAGACATAGAATATATTAAGATTTCCCAAGAAGGTTCTAGGTTTCACCATGACATGCCCACGTGAAATGGAAAAAGTTGCCTGAAATTCTAATCTCCAGTGAGCTTATTCTTAAAGAATATTTTTTGTTAAATAGTCTAACCAAATAAAATGACGAGACCTACTTGTAGAAATTTAGAGCTATAAAACAATAAATTTCTTGGAATTTAAATGTTACATTAGACATCAGGAAGAGATTCTTAACAGTGAATGCCACTGAATAATAGAATAAATTAATCAGAGAGGTGCTGCAATCTAATGACTTCACTGAGCAGGTGAGATTAAGCATACTTGTGGGAATAGAGAACAGGAGAACTCCTTAAATGATTTACTGGATGAAATTTTCATATTGCTTTCAGCCCAAAAGTTTAAGATGAGATTCAATCAAGCTCACTGAAGATAACACAAGCTTTGCAGAAAATTTAAAAAGAAGTGAGACAAAGTTCCTATTTTCTTAATGGATTTTTCACCTTCCTCTTGCATCTCTTACTAGCAAAATGAAATATTTAATGTTTTATTGGAATGTCATGTATGAAAGAAACCCAAAATTACATTAACTTAACAGAAACGGCAGAAAGAAGCTTTCCATACTCCAAATGCTATAAAACACTATTTATCTAACTATAAAACAGTACTTATCTAACTGTGGAAGATATTTTGCAAAGTCTATCCACGGCTTAGAGTTCACTAATAAGCTGAAGCAAGAAGATTTAAAATTTTAGATTTTAAATCAGGAAATTATTTTACTTTCTTGCTTTTTAAAATTTATTCTAACAATAGTACACAAAACTCCAACTGATCACATGAGAGTGTTCTGGTAAAGTGGGTTCATAGGCACTAAAATGATTTACTGTAGATGAAGTTATCCACTTGCTTGCAATATTCAACTAAAACAACCACTCATATTTCAGTAGTTATTGACAGTTAATGGCACATCTATTATTTGTTTGTTTATTTATCTTTTAATGACTAACTAAACAAATCTGAATTCTGTCAATTTCTCCCACACCTTAACACTGCACTCCATTTTTCTGTGTATTATCTCTACTTAAATTAGACTAAAAGTTAAATTTTCTGTGTATTTACACAGCACACAATACAATCTGTCTGTAACCCTGATGTGCTTTTACTTGCTACTACGTTAACATCAGGAAGGTGTTTGAAAGGTTTAATATGTAATTCTTATGTTAGAAGATCAGTATTTATCCCTGTTCCTTTAAATGAAAACTGCAACTTTGCTTCTGAGGTTGGAGCCAGGCAGATTCTTTTTACATATATCCAGGTTTTAAAACTAAGATGCATATTTTTCTAGAAAGCTTCTCAGCTCCACACATGTCTTTCCTGGAAGTACCTGAATTGCTAGAAAACTTATTCTGCTTTCCTTAGTGTAATTGTGTCAGTTTGGAGCCCAATATAAACATAACACAGTCATAAACCATCCAATGATATCCACTCACACACCACTTCTGATAATTAACTTGCAAATCTCTAGTGTAAAATACAGAAAAAAATTACAATTATTTTACAGGTCCATGGTCAGAGAGATCCCTCTTGGCTCTGCATCTAAAAAAAATCAATCAGGCATGTTATTTCTTCCAAAGTTGATGTTAATATATGCATGCAAAAGAGGAGCCAAGTTTTGGTGATAATCTGTTGTTTGTTTTTTTTAAATGAGAACAGTATATAAAGAATTCACTGTTTCTGGTGAATACCTTCACCTCTATAGAGATATCCACAATCATAACTATGGAATACAAATCAATAAATTCTTGTATTCCATAGGAGGAATGAATTTCAAAGGGCATAATAGGAGTCTGCTGCCACCATTTTAATCTCTTAGCATGAAATTTGGAAATGCTGTGTTGATCTCTGGGCAATTTAGTTATACAAATGTTAATAGCTGACATTTTTCTTCTCCATTTATGTGATACCAATGAAAGGGTATCTCTGCTCTCAAAATTCCTTCGTCAGAAATATATAAATAGGTAAGTATCATTAGCAGCTAAATTTTGTATTCAAATGCAAGTATAATAACCATTGTAATCTGGAGGGGACAAATGTGAAAGGTTATCCTTGTTTTCTTCTCTTATTAGAACATACTTCACATTTTCAGGGAGTATTATATACTGTCAACAGGGTAGAGCAACATCAGCTGATTCTTTTCCTCTTTCTAAATTGGTGCTGGTCCAAATCAGTCTGGTCAATTGATGTCATATAAGACTATGTGAAATATGATTTTGCTCTCTCTAGTTAACTGTCAGTGGAACTAACCTCTCCACATTTAGTAGTTTGCCCTTGAGAAACACTCCAATGCTGCTACCAAAAAACAATAATGCTCTATTAACCCCTTATAGTGTTTACAAGTGGAAAAATAATAAGTCTAACAATTAATTATGTAAGAGAGTAGTATCTGATATTGTGGTAAATGCAACATAGATACAACATTTACAAGCCTGTGTCACATAAAGGAACTTTCAATGTATAAAGATGGTCATCCTTTCTCATAATACCTTGGGAGAAAACAGTTACTGAAGGAGACTTCACTATGACAATGAAACTTTCTTTTCTGTACTTAGCTAAGACCAATATTATTCTTTCCTTCTTCCTGTGAGTTCTTAAACTGTATCTCCAAAAGTTGTTATTTTCTACCTTTTTTAGCAGGAATTGATTGGAATGCTGGATACCTAGCATTATATCAGATTACAGTGTACTTTTCTACTTTGTGTAATTTTTTTTTAAGTACTCGTGTTCAACTGTGTCCTGTATTTTCTCCTGTACCTTTCAAGAGAATACAAATGTTAGACCTGCATACCCTTCCTGCATTTTCTGTCTGTAAGTGCAACAACATGACAGTTTACTCAGCGGATTTGTAAGAAACTCTCTAACAAATGATTTCCAGGGTTTTTCTTCTTGGTCTGCAGTTTGCACACAGTCTTTCAAATTCAATTAAAATGTTTTATTTCACATGGGGTCTGTGGATAATAAAAGGAAAAACATCTGTACTTAATACATTTTTCCCTTCAGAAAATTCTTCAAGCACATGTGAAAAAAGAAGAACCCCTATTAGTGACCAGGTATTCCAAATTCCGCTTACTGCTGAATGTTTTGACTATGAATCTGATTATGATGTTGAATATAACCAGAGAAGTTAGGGTTATTTGGAGCATTTATAGGGAACATTATAATTATGAAAGTAGAGCAGATTATCCTGCTGTGCTTTTAAATTGTTCTCCTAAAACACTACAACTCTGTGCTATTAAGAATCAAAACTAAATTATTCATACAGTTTTCAGTTTTGATGAGCATATATTGCATGGCATAAAGCTGTACTGAATATGTTGATCTTTTTCTCAATACAAACTAAATAACATTTCGGAATACTTGATCTTTGCGTCGCTTCTTGGTATTCAACAGAGACCCTTAAGCTTCAATCTGTCCCAGCTAAACCCCAGGCTCCTGAACAATCTGAACAAATCTGAGCTTAAAATGCTAAAATAAAGGATCATGGAATTAGCGTGTATATGATAACAGGTAGACCAGATTTGCACGTATCCAACTGTATTAATTTCAGAACATTTCTTTTCTAGTAACACATAAAATGAGAGACCAATTGACCTGCCCACTACAGTGTAACTGAAGAAGCAAGTGACATTTCTGAGAATCACAGCAAGGCTGTCTGGACACCCCATAAGGTGCTAGGAGGATCAATGCTTGCCAGTTTCTGTAGGTGCTGGAAGCAAAGCTCATTCAGTGTATTTCAACAACCTCCTGCATTGAGCATCACTCTCTAAAGCATGAATACAGAAGTATGAATATAGAAGATAATCTAGTAAAAAATAAAAATAAATAAAAAATAAATAAAAAAAATAAAGTAATCAAGCAGTCAAGCACAAAAGTGACTTATGAAAATTAATTTGTTTCATTGATGCAGCATATCAGGGTTTTGCTCCATGGGTACAAAATATCACATGGCAAAACAGCTTATATTAACAAGCTGAGGTGAACTGCAGTGACCTACATTCAAGAAAACATTTCCAGTTTCTGCAGAATACACTCATTCAAGTTTTATCTGTTCAATCACAGTAAGCCTGCCTGAATGGACCTCCGCTACAGTAAGAACAGGACTGGACATACAGTATGGGGTTTCCTGAATAGTTTACTGTATACTCATAGATCTAAACTAAACTGGAACATAGTCTTCCCTCTCCTCTTGCCATACTATGATCAGTTCTGAAACATATGGATTTTAACAGAGGTAAGAACTGAACTCCATTTACTCCTGGCTTGGCTGGTATCCTTGTTTGGTAATTGCATAATGAATTAAGCATTTGAGCATGTTCTATACTCCCCAGAGCAATTATTTTAGCCTTTCACATACCTGTACTCAGTACAGTACACAACAAGCACAGCTTTCTGTCAGGTTACTTCTAATGTGGGGTGCAATTATTTATGGATGTATACCATGCTTGTTTTCTTGAACAGTTAAACTCTATGTATCACTTTACCCTCACACAATGTAGAAATATATCTGTTAGCAGATATATATCTGAGCACAAAGGTAATGTAATATCATATGTTCTTTGACCAAAAGCTTTCTTTAAATAGCTGGAATCACAGTGGAATAGGTAGTTATTAAGGAGGAAATATAACTATATTGATTGGACAGAATGATCTTAAAGATCTTTTCCAACCTAAACAGTTCTATGATTCTATGACAAATGATATCTATAAATGACATTAACAAAGTAGTCTTCCTACATCAATGGTATTGTTCAAAGTGCAGTATTTAAGCCTAGAAAACTGATGCAGTGAAAAACTCAGTAACCAAAGTTATTAAATAGGCATTCTTTATTTTGTTGCACCGGACACACAAGGGATCACTCCTCCAAATGTGCGTATCGATGCAAGCTGAGTACATAGTTTATATGCAGGCTAAACATACATATTCATTGTATTTCTTAGAAAGGGCAGTCATGCTAATGAATTCCTGGGATTCATTTACATAGTCTGAGCATGCATAATAAAATTAGGATTAGGGTCTTTTCTCCCCTCGGTGATCTTTCATGATCTCTGGTGGTCATTTACTTCATTTACTTCATCTTCTCTTCTTCATCACCATGTTCTTTTAGTGACCTGAAGCCTAAAATCCTTATTCTTGCCACAAACCCAGTTCTTGTTTGTTCAGCATGCTTGGGTACCTTGAGATGTCTTGTTGTCCTGTTCCTGGAGATAATCACTATCTACAAGGTTATGAATTTCACAGTATGTCCCTACTATACAACTACCCATTTATTGTTGGTACTTGTTAAAAGATTAGTAGAGCTCTACCAGACATCCCATCTCCTGCCTTCAAAACCATGTCTGGAAGCTTCATCAAGTTCACCACGTTATCACAGAAAACTGGAAGGATCAGTAAATGATACTGTGTCAGCAACATCCAAGACCAGCAGTTAATATATCTAGATACTGAAGGCTGATTCCTGCAATAACTAAGCTGCATGGGTCTTCCCACCTATACTAATATTTAGCTTTGTGCATAGATAGACTTTGGCATTGGAGATGTTTACAGAAACAAGCTGATGGACAGTCACCTGTATAAGGGATAAATAAGTGGATAGTGAGAAAGATGTAAGTAGGTAAGTACAATACCTGTCTTGTCATCTGGCCAGTCATATTACAGATTCATATGCCCACCATTACAATCCCCAGCTGCTTGTCATTACTCACTTGCTACAGGTCTGTGGATTTTCAGATTTATTCTTGTGGTCAGGTAAAAAGGGAGACTGAGCTCTCTACAGCTACTTGCTGTAAAAATTTGGTTTAGTAGCCTGAATTGTTTAAAATATCAGTTCTTTGTGACCACAGCTAATTTTGATTAGCTAGACTCAAATACAGAAACACACAGATGGGAAGCCCTGTATGTTCAATCTAGCCAACTGGTTGTGTGGAGGAGCTGGGGGAGCAAGAAGGTAACGATCTATTTCTTGAGAGCAGTTTTTTGCAGATGATGCACTTAATGTAGATTACGTGCGTCACCACCAGAAGTATTATTGATGAATCTGGGCTGATATTATGGAAGCTAATCTCCCTCCTAATGTGGGTATAGTAATAAATGAACAGGAAAAAGTGCCTGCATCCAAAAGCTCCTGTGATAGTGGAAAAAAAAGAGGCACTTCTCAGTATATAGTCCTCCCTTGTCCTACTGTAGATATCTAACATGGGTCAGGTTATTCTCATTCTAAAACTTTCTTTCTGTACTTACAGAGAATGCCTGAAGTCATCAGAACAGACACAGATATCTGCAGTGGAGATATTAAAAAGTGGGAAGAATGATCCTAACCCGTATGCCATTATGGAAAAGAGGGATTTACAGTACTTTTGTAAGACTAGTCATGTCTAACATATTAATTCAGTCCCCTTGGATTTTTTTTTTTTTAATTATTATTTTTTTGATCCAGTCCTTGTATAATACAAAAGTCATAAGGGGTCCTGGGAATGGAGATCTGGACCTCAAAGGTATATCTATATCAATAGATACCACAGTCAGGCACTGTCCAATTTACTAGGATGTATACAGTCCAGGAGTCTTCTCTTTGACAGCTGAACTTCCTAAATGCTTAGCCATGGTTTTAGGATTTCTCACTTGCCTCTGAATGAAACCTTGTATTCCTGTATGCCATGCAAACTGTCTTCAGAAAGAAAGAGAGAAAGACAAAGCCAAAACTCCAATAAAGAATACCTTATTGCTTGGTGACTATTTGCCCAGAAACTGACCTACTATGCAGTTACAGTTATGCTGTACAAAGAGACATGAATACAGTTTCTCTGAAGCTCTGAATCACATTTTAACAGTAGCTGCTCAGGTCCAGAAGAAAGTTAGAATTTAACTTTTTTCTTTCCCCATTCTATCAGCTGATTTACATTTCCCATTGCCCAGCATGCTAATTCTCATTAATTCCCTTCACATGAGATTAAGGCACCAAGCTCTCCAAAGTGAAGCTCACTGAATGTAATTTGAGGACTTCACGGTCTTGAACATCAGAAGAACCGTGTTTCTTTTTTAACCTGGTTTCAAGGCCTGAAATGACATTTATAGATTCCTTTCTACAGGATAAGAGGCCAAAAGGCAAAACAAATGCCACATGCTGTGTCAAAGTGTATTTTTATTGATTTCTCATGGAGAGCAAGGATGAATCTACCCTTTGAATCGTAGGTTCACTGCTTTTTCACAAGCAGGCTTTTAAAGCTGGCTGCATTTTAGACATATTAAATGCTTAAAATGTTGTCAGGTATCTAACTATCTTCAATACCAGCTGCCAAGTTCTGAAAGAGAAAGGACATAAGAAGATGCTCTCGAATATCCTGCTAAACGTGTACTGAGGTGCCTTCATTTATCTACAGACCAGTTATTACCTCCTCACTCTTGAAAGTCGGATTCAAATGTTTTCATCATTTTATCCACAACGTTCCCGTACCCTCTGTTATATGGTTTGATCATTATACAGTTTAAAAAAGGCCTAGATACTGTAACACTAACCTTAGAAAATTCCATAGATCATTCATATACTGGAATAGGTCAGAATCATAGAATTTTTCTAATTCCATAGTGACCATATTCTGTTTCAAAATATCTTAAATTTCAATTAACCATACTGAGCTAACTGTGCTATGCCAGGAGCATTCCTATTCAGTATGACAGAGATGAGATTTAGACTTGTAAATCAAAAAAGATGCAAAGAAACTGTGCCTCATTTACTGCTGCAAAGAGTATTTTAATCTTACTTCAAAAAAGTTGTAATGGTATCAGTGAGGCCACTAATATAGGAATCTCTTCCAAAAAAAATAATGTGCAAGTTCACCAATCTGAAAAAAAAATAGATGCTCATTAGCATTAGATGCTCAGTGCTTGGAAGTTTTGAACATGCAAAGGTTCTGTGGATAGTTACCATTGTAATACAAATTTGTACCCAAAGTTTTAAATAGATTTTTCATTGATACATGCAAAATCATGAAAATAAAAACTATTGGAAAACAAGTTCAAAAATCAGTCTTTGCTTTGGGTTTGTGACTCCCAAGTGCAGCATGAATGACTTGTCTGGTTCTTCACTTTCTTCCCAGCTATGCAACACTCTCAGACTTCTAATTTAGACCGTTTTTGGCAAATCAATAACCATTTACATTTGGAAAACAGTAGTCCTCATCAAAAGAGGCCAGGTTGTGCGAAAGTAATTACTCTTAATGTGAAAGAGAACAAGAAACCAAATCATTGAAAGAAAGACACATTAATGAATCCATTTTCCACATCTTCACAGATGAGGGGAAAATAACTTGGCTCAATATAACATTAACAAGCATATGTATCATGAAACAGACAGAAACGTAATTCTTCTAACTTGAACCTAACACAGGGTTTGACATTATTCTTTAAAAAAAAAAAAAAAAGGACAAACAGTTCAAGTCTCTACTCCCCGGAAACAGTGAAAACATTTGGCTTAATAGCTGTCTCTAGAGTCTGGAAAGATCCCTTTTGAATCACTGTCAAACGGGAACAGTAAATGTTTACTGATTTCCAGCTATGGTATAGTATTTCGATTCCATTTTTTTTTTCTGCCAAAATGTTGAATTCTTTAACACTAACACTTACTCTTTCAAAAAACATTTGCTTTACTAACTTTTCAAGACTCTAAAATATGGCATTAACACCAAAGAAAGTCACCAAGATAACACTTAACCATTATAGAGGTTTCCTTTTACTTTAATAAATGTACACAGTTATCCATATTTCCATGTCAAACAATAAATCAATGAAAACATATTCTAACAGGCTACATTTTGTTGTTTACCTACAGAAAGGAAGTTTTGAATTAGTAGCAGAAGTGATTTTAATCTCTAAAGTCTAATTCTAGATATAATGACAGCAAGTTTACATGGACAAAACTGTCTCAGTCACACTAATGACTGGTACTTAAAGAGGGTTTCTGTCCCTTTTCCATAGTTTGAAAATGAATTAAAAATTAAAATGGCTTTTTGGAGGGTGCAGTTTAATTTTCTTAGCTTCCTACTTTCTGCGGACATCATCTGGCAGACAACAAATAGTAATATTTGGTATGTTCTAGAATAACTAGTGTACAACAATGAAAAGAAAAAGGAGTTGACCTAAACTTATTATTCTCATAAAATGTCTTCCAGCTATATTTTGAGTATGAAAAATCACGTTAAAAACTGTACAGTGTCTTCAAAAGAGACACTGATGGGGAAATAAATTGAATAAGGCTTCTCAACAGTTTAGATTTATTTGTCTTCTCTTGGATGTTTTACAAAACAAAAGCCCCAGAGAAATAACATTTACGTAAAGTAATTACTGAACAATGTATGGGAGTTTCATATTCCCTTCTCCATGACATCTGAATGGTAAAATTCCGTATGTCATTTTACTCATCTTTATTAGGAAACAAAAACATCTAATGAGGTAGTCAAATTCTATAGCCAGGATGTTTTAGTTTATCCATGTTTAACAATCGTAATATACAAAGTAATATGATTTTTTTTAATTAGTTATTTAAAATAAAACTCCTTAGCTTTATGACACTTTTTGGAGTAAAGCAGCAGATCAAAAAATACAAGTCCTTTGATTTCATTAGACATTTAGGGGAGTTACAAAGAACACAGAAGATGTTTTTACATCCATATGAGCCAACATATGTTGTCAATTCCAGCTGTAATTGTTTAATGTGAAAAACAATAGTTTTCAGTTAACGTAGACTTACACAAGATGGCAAAATTATTTCCACTCATCACCTCAGTAATAGATGTGTAGGAGAGGGAATGGTTATGAGCAGCTTATCTTCTCTTTTTAAATTTATTTAATATAGAAAGTAACTACTGATTGAGTTTTCAGTTCATAGAGGAACTGGAGGCTCTTTAAAACAAACAAACAAAAACAACAGAGCATCTAAATCCTGGCATCCCATCCTACTATTCTGAACTGTGAAAACAAAACACAAAAATCAATTTGAGTGACAAAAAAAATTTGTAAACCAAGCTTTTCAGATGAGAAAAATGCAAGACACATGTAAAGCTCTTGACAAAAGCCTTATGAAGTTCTTTTCATTTCAAATACCCAGAAGAATTCTCTCAAAAGTGCCTCCCTTGGTAGACCAAAATATAATTCTCTAAAATTGAATTTCCTGTTCTCCTGCCTGCCCATGTATAGATATTGCATCTCCATGACTTATCAAGTTTATACATTGATATGTTTAGATCAATAGTGCCATCTATAACTTCTACACTGGTCTGAGACTAGCAAATAGAATAATTGCTTTGTTATATGGTTAAACTACACCTACTTAATTTGTCAGTATCCCTGAGCTATTGAAGTCACACCAGATTACATCCTGTCTTGCCAGTTATTTCCATTTAGTGTATTCTAGACATGGCTTTTTCTCTCTAGTTTTCCTGTTCACTTTTCCCATATATAATTATTGTAATGAGCAGAAACTGGCACTGCTGAAGAAGTGTTCTTCGAACACCATTTAAAACCTAGTTCCCACATAGCTTCAGTGGTCTCATGAATTCTTTTTACCTCCAGTGCAGTGTAGTGAAAAAAACAAAGTTTGTTTTTCCCCTAAATATACAAGGTAAGTTTCACAAGAAACATCTGCATATTTTATTGAGTGTATTGTATAAGTGGAGTACAAAACCAGTAATGGTCAAGTAAATCTCCCAACTGTAGACTTTAGTCTCTAAAGATGTCAACAAGAATCTTTTGTGAGCTCTGAATTCTCATGCATGTAAAATTTTCTGCTGACAAGAAGCCTGTCGATAATCTTTAGCAACTGCAATAGCTGTTAGTAATTTTCCTGTCTTGTACTACTTCTAGTGTTAAATAATTTCCATTTCCAAATGGAACTAAATCTCTATATTATGCTCTTTCTTGTACCAGGTAGAGTACTTTACAAGTAGCATGGTGCATCACAAAAAACCTTGAGATCTATTATTTATAGCCTAAAACAGTACTGCTGCCAAATGGTGCTTTCTAACATTTAAGAGAGGATTTTTAGATGAAAACAGGTACAGTTAATAACTGTCTGTCCCCAGGAAACACTATTGCTCTTTAAAGCTATTGCTACTATTACAATGTACCACTGAAAAACTTAGTTGCCTTTTAACTTTAATGCTTTTTGTTGGTTTGTTATTTCCGAGAAGTTTCTGTTAACAACAGTTGAATGGAAAAGTTTTGTAATCTCTTTATCACAAGATATGAGGGTTTTTTTCTGTTTTAATGGGTACCTCAGGCTGCTTCACCAAAAGCTGCCCTGTTAACTAGAATCATGTCACTCATGACACTCACTAAAACACTGCAAAAGCAGTTCCCAATTATGTTAAAAGAGTTGCAGGTCAGTTGTGACTCAGCATATGTAAGTACACTGTCACTTCAGCCATAACCTCTCTGTCACGTCAGGAATCTTTTCCTCAGTCTTCACTGACTTTTGCTCAGTCTTCACTGGTAAGCGCTCCAGTCACACGCTCGGAGTCACAGAAGATAATGGCAGGGGTTGGAAGAAAGAACTGCCCATTGCAAGTGAAGATCAGGTTCATGACCATCTGATGAACCTGAAAGTGCACAAGTCCATGGGACCTGACGGGATATACCCATGGCTACTGAGGGAACTGGCGGATGACTTTGCTAAACTGCTCCCTATTATATTCCAAAAGTCATGGCAGTCCAGTGAAGTCCCACTGACTGGAAAAGGAGAAACATAACCCCCATTTTCAAAAAGGGAAAGAAGGATGAACCAGGGAACTACAGGCCAGTCAGTCTCACTTCCATGTCTGGTAAGATCATGGAGCAGATCCTCCTGGAGGCAATGCTGAGGCAGAAGAACAACAAAGAGGTGACTGGGTACAATAAACACGGCTTCACCAAGGGCAAATTGTGCCTGACAAACCTTGTGGCTTTCTATGCGAAGGTCACAACATGAATAGACAAGGGAAGAGCAACTGACGTCATTTACCTGGATCTGAGCAAAGCCTTCGACACTGTCCCACATGATATTCTGGTCTCCAGGCTGGTAAAATAGGGGTTCAATGGATAGACAATTCAGTGGGTAAAGAACTGGCTTGACGGCCGCACCCAAAGAGTGGCTGTCAATGGGTGCATGTCAAAGTGGAGGCCAGTGACAACTGGAGTCCCTCAAGAATCATTACTGGGACCAGTCTTGTTTAACATCTTCATCGGAGACATGGACAGTGGCATTGAGTGCACTTTCAGCAAGTTTGCTGATGGCACCAATCTGTGTGGGATGGTTGACATGTTGGAGGGTAGGGATGCCATACAGAGGGACCTTGATAGGCTGGAGAGGTGGGCCCATACCAATCTCATGAGGTTTTGTTGAACCTTGTTGGCCTTGTTAGGCCAAGTGCAAGGTCCTCCATCTGGGTCAGGGCAATCCCACGTACCAATATATGCTGGGCAGTGACTGGCTTGAGAGCAGCCCTGAAGAAAAGGACTTGGGGGTACTGGTGGATGAAAAGCTCAACATGAGCTGTTAGTGTACACTTGCAGCCCAGAAGACCAATCATATCCTTGGCTGCATCAAGAGAAGTGTGGCCAGCAGGTTGAAGGAGGTGATTCTCCCCGTCTACTCCACTCTCATGAGACCCTACCTGGTGTACTGTGTCCAGTTCTGGAGCTGCTATTAAAGGAAAGATATGAACATGCTGGAACATTCATGGCACAAAGAAGGGTCACAAGGATGATCAGAGGGCTGGAGCACCTCTCCTATGAGGACAGACTGAGAGAGCTGGGCTTGTTGGGGAAAAGACAAGTCTCTGAGGAGACCTTATTGTGGCCTTCCAGTATCTTAATTGTCCAATCTTGCTTTTGTTTCTGATTAACTCATAATAAATATGCTGTCTAAATGTGAAAGTTAGTATTACAAAGCTGCAAAGAAAATGAAACAAAAAAGGAAATACATTATCCATAGCTGTAGTCTATGAGGTATCTCATTCCTCTCTTCAGCTGTAATTGCTGCTGCACAGAAACTTTTTCCTCTTCTTATATATGTTATCACTGAGGTGCTGCCACTATCACTGATTGGCTCAACCTTGGCCAGTGATGGGTCTGTCTTGAAGCTGGCTGACTTTGGTGTTATCAGACATAAGGGAAGTTTCTAGCAGCCACTTCTGTAGCTCCCGCCACTACCAAAACTTTTCCACACAAACCCAGTACCAATGCCTACAAGAAACTTCAGCTTGAAAAAAACCTCACAGGAGTAATCACCAATCCCACTGACCAACACTGCCCTATGTTTTCAATCTTCTCTCCCATATAAATTTCTCTGCTTTTTGTTCTGCATTTAGTTTGTAGGCCTCTTGGGTCAGTGACCATATTTGAGCACTATATTTCAGTAACACTGTAATAAAGTCTTGGAAAGTTAAAATAATATAAAATGAAAAATTTTGTCTTGATCTCCCTGGTCAGTACCTTTGGTACAGTGATTTCTGAGAGCTGTCAGCTAGTACTGAGTCCATTAAATTCAATTTACAGATGAACTTAAAATAGTATGAGGAAAATAGCCTATACACACATGCAGCGTTTCAAAAGACTATATATTTTAGGAATTTAGTGTGGTTTTTTAAGCACTCTTCTTATAATGATTGCATGCTATAAAAAAAATTAAATGGAGTATTTTTGGTTTAAGTAGTTTGTGACAGCTCTAAGAATCTACTGTAAATTCTTGTGCTGTCACAAAGCATATCTGCAAGCAATCCCCACACACATACATCAGTAGGTGGGTGAATTGACACAAGAGCTCTAAATCACTTTCTGCTTCACTCTGCATTATTTTTTTTTCCCAGAAAAGTCTAAAAATATTGACTGATACAGTAATTTTTAGAGTATGGTTCTACTTTTTATTCTTAGTTAATGTGTTAGTATGTAATGAGCCATGCAGGAAAATATATACTCTCACCATAACCTTGCTCAAGTCTGTTCTTGAACAGATTGAGGAAAATCCTTAGCTGGTGTAACTGTTGTAATTGCACCAAGCACAGCTTACGTCCTTTCATTTATAAATATACTGAATCTCCAGATTCACTTTACCTGTGTGATGTTACTGAGTGTTTTCTTAGCTGTTTTGAAGAAGTAGCATTTGAGTCCCCTGATCCAAACCTAAGGAGACAATAAAAAATATGTAAAAATAATTTCCAAGACTGGTGTTTCTTAATGACTTCTGAAGTAAAAATGTTTAAATTTACTGTGTCTCATTGAAATGCTTTCCCATAAGCAATGGTTTTGGGTTTTATTATTTTGCATGTAGATAAAATTTACTTTTTAATTAATTCTAAATAAAATAAGGACTAAACTGTCCCCATGAAATGAGGCTATTTCTCAAGATGCAGCCTGAAAGACTCTTCCTTAGTTTAAGAACGAGCAGTTGTTTGCTGTAAGGCTAATTGTAGTGGGTCTGGCTGAGCTGCTTTTCCCCATCCAGCCCTCATGCTGCAGTACTGGGAGCTGGAGGGTGTTGAT